>CAOLHI010002360.1:0-266268 GCA_948474755.1 Ctenosaura bakeri | reverse complement strand
GGGATAACAGTTTTGGCAGGGAATATACTGGATCAAGGACTCTAATCCTCTAGATCTGATGCTTCCAACAGAGTAGTGGATATAATCTCAACTATCTGAGCAACCTACAAGGGTGCCGCACATCAGAGAGCAGAAGAAAGCAAGGTGTTCTGTTTCGAACAGCACTGCCATCACAGACCTCTCAACATTTGCAATTATTATTTGACAAGATACTTTGCTCTTCAGATTTTTTCCAGACCTTTTTTGGGAGGGATATGCATTATCTTCAAAGATTTTGGTCTCCAATTGCACCAATAAACACTCCCTCTTGTCTGTAATATCTATTTTCCTATTCAGCTTCAGCTTTAGCTATATTGTTTATAGTCACCAGTTGCTAGTGACCTCCATGTCACTGGAGCAGTGAATCTGCTCTGGATTTTAGTCTGAGCTTTAAGGGAGTCATCCAGGATTCTGCACTGTATCCCCCACCCCCCGTCCATGACTTGGATAGCTCCTTTAAAGTTTGGACAAAAATAAAAACCAGAAGATTCACCAGCCTACTGACATTGGAGCTGGCCGTTCTGGTTGGGGATTCTGAGTGTTGTGCTACCAAAGGCAACATTCTCAAGTTCTGGAGGATCTAGAATGAATTGCAATTGAGTAGGATCAGACACAAAGACATTATGAGATAATAGGAATGCTTCCATTGTGAACAAAAGCAAAAGAACGGTGCAACTGCAATCCATCCATGTAGATTTAAGCAATGTAGATCTAAGCTGTATGGTCACAATACAATAGTATGCCAGTTTTAGCATTAAAATTAAATTAAATTTTTATATCCCACCCTCTATCCAAAGATTTTAGGGCAGAGTGCAATAAAATCAATCAGATTAATTTAAACAGTGTAAAAACAGAGTGATTCTACAGGCTAAAAACATATTGAACAACATAATGAGTCTTAAAAGGCAGATGAAAATTGGTTTAAATAGTTCAAAATGATTTCAAACTTTGTGCATGTGAGGATTTGTGTAAAACCAATTGGGCCCCAAAGGCTCTAGGGAATGGTTACCTTTCCACTTGGTACTGGAATGATGTAGCAACCTTGGCACCAATCAGGCCTCCCATTCAACCCATTTTCGGCACCTTCCTGGTGGCATGGCTAAAGCTGTTTTAGACAATACGAAGAAATACACACTTGCATGAAATGTATCAAATGTTTGCACTCACTGACTTCATAATGGTATAGATGAAATGGAACAGAAAAAGGGAGGAGCAGCACCTCTAAGACTGGATTCTGCCCCCTCCCCTCCACAGTGAAGCAGAGAACAGAGATGAACAGGTTGCTTACCTGTAACTGTGGTTCTTCGAGTGGTCATCTGTGCCATCATACACTAGGAGCTTTAGCGCCTGCGCGGTAGCGTTCGGAAACTTCTAGAGCTTGTTCGCTTGGCGGGAACCCCTCCCCCACGCCGGTACTGCGCATGCTCCTCCCGCCGAGCAACGGTCTCTCCTCAGTTCTGTCGTCCGCCGTAGAACCTACAGGGACCTGAGAAAGAGGGGAGGAAGGGCGGGTGTGTATGATGGCACAGATGACCACTCGAAGAACCACAGTTACAGGTAAGCAACCTGTTCTTCTTCTTCGTGGTCTCTGTGCCTTCATACACTAGGAGACTGTGTAGCTTACCGGTCGGACGGCGGGTCAGGTCCTACAGCACGGAAGCCAACACCTCACGTCCAAACCGGGCATCTCTGCGCGACCGGCAGTCGAGCCTGTAGTGGCGCACGAAGGTCGATGGTTGGGACCAGGTCGCCACACGGCAGAGTTCATGCAGGTCAACTCCTCGCAGGAGGGCCGCAGAAGTAGCCACCACTCTGGTGGAGTGGGCTCGAAGCAGGACTGGCGGAGGCTTCCTCGCGAGCTCATACGCCAGTTGAATAATCCTCACCACCCATTTGGAGAAGCGCTGGGTGGACACTTTGAGGTCCTTCCGACGTCGCCCATAGCAAACGAAGAGATGCGGCGTCTGTTGGAAGGAAGCAGTCCTGTCCATGTAGAAGGCCACGGCCCGACGCACGTCCAGGGAGTGGAGAGACCACTCCAACGGTGTCGTCGGGTTCGGGAAGAAGGCAGGCAGGATGATGTCCTGGTTGAGATGGAAACTGGACACCACCTTAGGCAGGAACGAGATGTCAGGTCTCAGGACCACTTTGTCCCTGTGGAAGACCGTGAAGGGCTCATCGGATCGAAGAGCTGTGATCTCACCCGCTCGCCTCGCTGAGGTCACCGCTACCAAGAAGGCAGTTTTCATGGTGAGAAGCCTATCATCCGAGGTCGCCATCGGCTCAAAGGGCGGCTTTGTCAGCTGCGAGAGCACCAGCGAGAGGGACCACGGCGGTAGCGGCGGCGATACCGGCGGGTAGAGATGATGAAGTCCTTTCAGGAACCGCTTAACGGTATCGTTCCTGAAGAAGGCCGAGGCAGCCGATCGTGGCGGTTGGTATGCCACGATCGCGGAAAGATACACCTTCAGGGATGGAAACGCCAGCCCCTGTTGCCGGAGGTGCAGGAGGAAATGCAGGACGGTAGAGAGCCCCGCGGGCGATACCGGCTCACTCCTCTCGTTAGCGAAGGTCAGGAAGCGTCGCCACTTGTATTGATAGTTGCGACGGGTGGATTCCTTCCTGGCCGCGACGAGGATGGTACCGAGCACGGGATCGTCTAGTGCGATATCCTCCAGGCATGGAGGGCCAGGCGTGGCAGGTCCGGATGGAGGACTCGGCCGCCGGAGTGGGAGAGCAGGTCCGGTGTCAGTGGCAACCGGAGCAGGTCGTCTCGTGCGGCTTGTAGCAGGGGTGCGAACCAATGTTGCCTCGGCCAGTACGGGGCTACCAGGATCGCGTCGGCTCGGTCGGCGAGGATCTTCGATATCGTCCGGCCGAGCAGCGGGAACGGCGGGAACGCGTAGAGGAGTTCCCCGGTCCACGGAAACTGGAAAGCGTCCCCGATCGAGGCACGATCGTGGCCCGCTCTGGAACAGAATCGGCGACACTTCGCGTTTTCCCTGGTCGCGAAGAGGTCGATCGATGGTTCGCCCCAGCGGTCCCGAATCAGTCTGAACGCCTCTCCGGAGAGAGACCATTCGTGATGGGATGAGGTGTCCCTGCTGAGGGCGTCTGCCGTGGTGTTCTCCTGCCCGGCCAGGTGAACTGCCACGGGATGCGTATGCAGGCGAATGCACCATTCCCACAAGTCGAGTGCAATGTTGAGCAGGGTTGTGGAGTGAGTCCCTCCTTGTCTGTTGATGTAACAGACGGCGGTGGTATTGTCCGTCAGAACCAGGACCGTCCGCCCCGCTACGACGTGGCGGAACGCCCGTAGCGCTTTCAAGACGGCGAGTAGCTCCAGCGCGTTGATATGGAGAGCGGTCTCGTCGTCGGTCCATCTGTCGCGGACTCTGAGATCGCCGCAGTGGGCACCCCATCCATACAGGGAGGCGTCGGTCGTTACCGTCACCTTCGGTGTCGGCTGTTGGAAAGGCATCCCTGACATGAGATTGCGTCGCGACTGCCACCATCGGAGGGATGAGCGGACGTCTCCCGGCAGCTGCAGTCGGAGTGTCTGTTCGTCTCGCAGGGGGTCGAATATGCGGACGAACCAGTGTTGAAGAGGTCTCGCTCTCAGCCTGGCGAGATATGTCACAGCGGTCGTCGCAGCCATGTAGCCCAAGAGCTGCTGGACGCTTCTCGCAGATAATGTCGGGGCCGTACGAGCGTGAGCGGCGGCCCGGATCAGGGTTTGGGCTCGAGACTCTGGTAGGTACGCCCTGGCGGAGGTCGAGTCGAGCGTCGCCCCGATGAGGTCCAAGATCCTCGCCGGCTCGAGGTGGGACTTCTTCGGATTCACCCGTAGACCAAGGCGGGTCAGGAGTGACAACGTCATGTGGACGTCGTGGTAAAGTCTCTGTTTGCAGGACGCCACCAACAGCCAATCGTCGAGGTAAGGGAAGACAGAAGCACCCTTCGTCCGCAGGAAGGATACCACCGGGGCCATGCACTTGGTGAAGACCCTTGGGGCAGTCGAGAGTCCGAACGGCAGCACCTTGTACTGGTAACAGGTGTCGTCGACTGCGAAGCGGAGGTACCGTCTGTGCTGCGGGCGAATGGCGATATGGAAGTATGCGTCTCGGAGATCGATGGAGGCGAACCAGTCCCCTCGATGTAGGAAGGGCAGGATCGACGGTATCGTGACCATCTTGAACCTTTTCGGGCGGATGTAGTAGTTCACCCCTCTGAGGTCTAGGATCGGCCGGAGGGTACCGTCGGCTTTCGGTACCGTGAAGTACCTGGAGAAGAAGCCGGTGGTCTTGGCCTCTTGCGGGAGCTGCTCGATCGCCCCTTTCTGGAGGAGGGATTGGATCTCTTCCAGGAGGGCCGGACTCGACGGCGTGGAATAGTAAACGCCTCGAGGAGGAATATCGAGAAACTCGATGGCGTAGCCAAGACGGACGATGGAAAGCACCCAAGAGTCCGTAGTGACACACTGCCACTCCGCGAGATGTCGAGCAAGAGTCGGTCGGTCTCCGAGCGCTGATGGTAGGCTGAAGAGTGGGTATTGGTAGGTCCTGCCAGGCACGTCAAAACCGAGACTTTGTCTCGGAGGAGGACTTCTTGGACGAAGCCGGGCGTCGCCTAATCGTGCGTCTGGCCGATGAGCCGGAGGACAGTCTCGACTGTCCAGACTGGGCCGAACGCTGGAACGACGAGGTGGAAGATCGTCGCCAGGATGGGCGGAAGGTGGAGGTCCTGCGGGCTTGCGTGGCCGGCTGTAGCCCGATCTTCTTGGCGGTCAGCCTCGCCTTAACGAGATTGTCCAAAGCTTCGTCTGTGGACGAATTGAATAGGCCCTCACCGTCGAAGGGGAGATCTTCAATCCTCCTTCTGGTGTCCTCCTGGATGTCGGCCGGCCGCAGCCAAGCATGGCGGCGCAGGCCGATGGATCCCGCCATGACCTGGGAGGCAATCTCCACTGCGTGCCTGGAGGAGGCCATCTGCTGCCGAGCGATGGAGATGGCCTCGTTGAAGATCACGGAGGAGGCTTGGCGGATGTCCTCCGGTACCGCCTCCATCGCCGGTTGCAGGCGATCGAGCACCTTTTTCAGGTATGCCGCAAGGCAAGCCTGAGTGTTGGACAGCCTGATCTGCAAGGAGGCAGCTGAATACAACCTTCTTGCATAGGCGTCCAACTTCCTGCCCTCTTTGTCCGGCGGGGTGGCGTGTTGCCTGCCGGAGCCTTTCGTCTGTGCCGACTCGACCACCACAGAGTTCGGTGCAGGGTGATTAAAGAGATAACCGGCGTTATCCTTCTGCACCCTGTAGAGGTGTTCCAACCGCTGCGGTATCGGCTGAGCCGAGGCCGGCCTATCCCAGGCGGCCTTCACCAGTCTGGATACCCGGGGCAGGAGAGGCAGCGGGGCCGCGGCAGGTCGCTTCTCCTCGAAGACGGAGAAGGCTGGATCGTCGTCCTCCGGCTCCGCATCGGCGATCTTAAGGCCGAGGGTAGTAGCCATGCGGAGCAGCACCGCAGAGAACTGGTGGACGTCCTCTGGAGCAGAATCTGGGATCGGGTCCCCGAATCCCAGCGGAGGAGACTCCTGGGAGGCCGCCTCAGACACCTCTGATTCTGCACTCGAGTCGTACGACTCTGAGGTTGGTGAGTCCTCTCGCCGCTCGCTTTCCGGCTCCTTCGCAGTCGCCACAGGTGTTGCCTTCCTAGGCTTCTCTGCAGCCGGGGCGGTGGTAGTAGCAGCGTCCCGCTTGGGCTGGCTGACTACTGACTTCACCTTCTTAGTGGTGACAGGGGTAGTCTGGCAGGCTGACGTCGTCGTAGCCCACTCAGTCACCACCGACTCCGTAGGGCGCGTCGCCGTTGCCGTGACCCTAGGAGGTGGCGATATCGCCCGATACCGAGGTGAAGGCTCCCTCGCCCTATGATATCGAGGAGAGGGAGAGCGGCTGAAGGAGCGGCGGTCCGACGGAGATCGGCTTCGGCGTCGACGGTACCGAGCCTCGTCCCCTCTAGGCGAGCGCGATTCGCGCTGTCGACGAGGTGACCGGGACCTCCAGAAGGTCTCCCAGCGACTCGGGCCACAATGGTACCGATCCCGGTACGATGGCGAATGTGACCGATAAGAGGCCGGGCGCTCTCTCCATTCAGATTCCCTCGCGTACCTGGCCACGTAGGACGCCGAGGTGTATCTGGAGGCAGACGAGCGAGGTTGTTCCTCTCTTGTCTCCCTAGGAGGCGGCGAGGCCACCGGACGCTCGGAAGAGCGGGACCGGGACCGGAAGGAGGTCGAACGCCGCTCCGGAGAAGCAGAGGGCTCTCTCTGCTGCAGGTCGGCCGACCTGCGACGGCTAGGAGGGCGGTGGCGCTCCTCCACCAGGGTTGGAGGGTCTGCCACAGGCGAGTCCGGGCGCTGTTGGGGAACGTCCTCGATCTCATCCTCCGAGAGATCGACGGACTCGCCTCGCCCTTTGGAAGGCTGCTGAGTAGGAGGAGGAGTAGGAGGTTGAACGTCCCCAGCCGGGGAGCGCTTCTTCTCCTTCTTCTTCTTCTTCTTCTCCTTCTCCTTGCCCTTGCCTCCGTCCGGAGCAGGGCGCTTTTTAGCAGGCGTCTCCGTCAGGGGAGCCTCAGCCTTCCTCGCCGTCGAGGATCCTTTCGCTGACTTGGCAGCCGCCGACAGCTTCGGGATCCTCGGTAACGCCGAGATCGGCGTTTTCGCCGGTACCGAGCCCGATACCGACGAGGTGGACGGAACGGCAGCCGCCGATACCGTCGATGGCGTGGTCGTCTTCTTGTCGGCCATCTTGGAAGTGGAGGTCTCGTCTATCGCCCGCAGAGACTGTTCCCAACAATAAGACTTAAGTCTCGCGGACCGGTTGCGGAGAGTTTGGGGAGTAAAATCCCGGCAAATTGGGCAAGTCCGGATGTTGTGGGACTCACCCAAACAGAAGAGACACTCCTTGTGGTTGTCGTTGAGGGCAACCTTGCGCCCGCAGGACACGCACTTCTTGAAGAGCGCGGACATAAGACGAAGAACGCCAAACTGCGAAAATCCGAAAAGACCAAAGCCGAAGGGGGAGTCCGAAAGAGAGGTCAGAGACAGTCCAAAAGTCCGTAAAACCGTGAAAACAGCAAGCCAAGCACAAAAGTGAGAGGAACAAACTAAAGAACCTTCCGTACGCGACGGCGGACGAGAAAGAACTGAGGAGAGACCGTTGCTCGGCGGGAGGAGCATGCGCAGTACCGGCGTGGGGGAGGGGTTCCCGCCAAGCGAACAAGCTCTAGAAGTTTCCGAACGCTACCGCGCAGGCGCTAAAGCTCCTAGTGTATGAAGGCACAGAGACCACGAAGAAGAACAGACCCTTCAGTTTGGAAAGGAGTTATTTTATTTAGCCAGCAAATCTTGGCTGGAATTGCTTCCAAAAGTCTGAGCCCCCCTTTACTTGAGTTCACAACCATTTATACATTTTTAGTACAGTGTTATCTCCTGTTCAGGAGAAAGAACAGAAGTGCTACAAAGATCATCAGTTTCATTTTCTTACTGCAATAAGCTTTTCTCTAATGTTGCAAGTCTGATGTATCGAAGCTAAGGCAGCAGTAGCGAGCCAAGGCAGCAGTAGCGAGACAACAACATTCCATTCCCACAAGGTGCAATTGTTTTAGCTTCATACACAGAGAGAAATGACTACAAGCTGCAGAGAGAATTAATTGTTTACAGAGAGAATTGACTATCTCTTACAACAGTAAGAATGATGAAAAGTCTCAGAATGATGAAATGATGCTCTGATTGGTGAAGAATTCTTATAGGATGCTATGCCCCAAGTATTTTGGCATATTGCCATTGTCTTTGGGGAAAACAAAAATCCTGTTCCACTTATTGTCATAGTTCATTCAGAATGTGCAGTTCAGAACTGAAAACAGTGGCATTGAAGCACAGTGGAAATATTATGTCATGTAATAAATCAGTCTTGTTTGAGCATCTTTCTGAGTCTTTGCTTCCTTTTTTGTTTTGTTTTGTTTTTTTCTTTTTGGTAATGGGATCTGTCACGTGAGCTGTTTCATACTCTTATGTGCAGTACTGATGCTATGTGCAAGGAACCTCCAGTGTAGCAGGGTGCCCCGTTTGTGGCTGACCCATTTCTTGATCCAGGACAGGTTTGTTAGAATGTCAGGATGGGGGACAGATGATCTACCCAGGTTTTCTTTTGTGTGCCAGGGACTATCTAGCAATAAGGCCTGGATCCTTTGTGTATCAGAGCCTACATCCTTGCTTCTGAGAATTCAGGCTTCTAAACAACAGAGAAAGTGAGACTAATGAAATGGTGGCTGGTTTAGGATATGTTAACTTGAGAATTCATGTTGAGATAGAATTTGAACCAGCTCTTTTCTATCTCATGCTCTTAACTCCTAGGGGTCCATTCACACTACACAATGACAGTGCTGTGACTCTACTTTAATTGTCATGGTTCCATCCTGTGGAATCCCAGAACTGGCAGCTGAGGGAGGGACACTTTAGAATTTTCAGCCAGAGAGCATCTCTGGTGCCTTTGACCAAATTACAAGACCAGGATTCCCTAGGATGCAGCTATGGCAGTTAAGGCAGAATCATAACTTCCCAACTTTTTAAGTATGAAAAACTGCAACTCTAGAGCAGGTTAAACATATGTTGCCTTAGGAGTTAAGTGCATGGAGGAAAAGAATCATACAGGTGCTTCAGTAAGGCTGCACATAGCCACTCAGGCTACGTAGTCAACATGGCCAGCTGAGCATTACGTGAACTGGATCTCCTTCCTTGCAGGCTGAGACCACAAACGCATCATCAGTGAGCTACAACCAATTCTGGAGAATAACACATTCTTCTCACAAGCTCTTAAACAACAGGATAGATAACATGTATTGTAATATAGGGACAAGACCCTGCCACAAAGCCAAATACCAACTCTGTCCCCACATCTACTCTGGGAGTAGATGTGGGGACAATGCTGCAGGGGCCAATAACATCAGGGGTGCATTTACTTGCTCCAACATGAATATGCCATCCTGTGCCAGCAATGCCCCTCTGCACTCTGCATTGGACAAATAGGACATTCTCTACACAAGAGGATTAATGGACACAAATCTAACATTAGAGATGGCAATACCCAAAAACCAATTACAGAACATTTTAGCCTTCCTGGATACACAGTAAGGGATTTACAGGTTGCAGACCTTGAACAAGGAATTTGAAAAACTGCTGCATCCATTCACAAATTCCAGTCCATTAGCAAAGGTATACACAAAGACAATAGCTTCATGGCACTCTACATCTATTAATATAAGAGTCCTCTCTACTGCACATATAACACCAAAAAAAATCATCTTCTCCAGAGAGAATTCTGAACCTGAGAAACAGACTTTTAGTAAGCAGATTTGTTGTTCTCACACTCCCCAATTGACCATTGTAAAGATCTGAAACATCTGTATCACCTTACGCAGTCCATTGAATATTTAGGGCAAAGTGCATTATTTGCAGCTTTTTGGATCCTATTGCATTCTCTCCCACTTCCACAACTGTATAAATATGGTTTATACCTGAGGCCTTAACATCACTCTGTGCTGCCTCTGAAGAAGTGGCTTTCTATTTGCGCAAGCTCATGCTAAATGAAAACCAGTTAGCCTCAAAGGTGCTGCTGCCTTCCTTTCCCCTCTCCCTCCCTTCCTCCTTTTCATCCTTGCAGGCCGATTCCTTCACCAAACAGGAAGTATGTGGGGACCGTCTGTTCCTAGAAAAAGCTGGGCTCCGGTGCCAGCTCCCTTTCAGAAGAGAATCTCTCTCCTGACTAGCTGCATTTCTCTCCCCACCTCAACTCTTGTTCCCTGTCATGGTACGTATTTTCTGTTCAGATTAATTAAGGCTGTAGCTGCCTTGCCCAAACTCTTCCTGCACCAGGCTGTGATGGTAAGAGATCTCCATAGCAACAGCGTGTTTGCCACCTGCATTCCTAATAGGAGTGACGCAGCTCCTGCACTTGCCTATCAGGGAAATTGATTTGAAATTGAACCTATAAATATTGCAGTTACTTAGCTTGCCTGCTAAACAGCTCTCTGTGGTTAACAGCATCATGGTTAATTAAAGAATTCAGGCCGCCTGTGCTTTTGGGCTTGTCCTGGCTTCGCAACCATTTCTGAAGGAATCTGCAGGAACAGCCTCTCTCCTGAGGAGACTGCAGCCTTCTTTTCTCAGAAGAAAGGTTTTACAGTCAAATTACCTGAGGGTGAAGAACAGCTGCTGCTGATGGATGCCATTTCTCATTCTGGATTGTTCTTCTCTCCCCTTCTTGTGCTGTGTCCTTGCTTCACCCTGATGGGGTCTCCCCTGATTTATATCACAGAACTGGCGTGCACACACTTCCAATGGTCCGTATGCTGACAGGCAGGCAATGGAGAGAACAAGCTAATTGACAATTGTCAGTATCTTCACAAAGCTTTAAAGAAAACCCTCCCCCCGATACTGTAGATATTATGAAAGCAAAAAAGACCAGGCAAAGGCTTGATAGCTATTTATCTCTGAAGGGTAGTCAGGGATTACAGGTGGGACAGAGCCCAGCTGTTAGACTGGTGGGCAACTTATAGCCCTCTAGATGTTATTCAACTAAAAACCTTATCTGGCCTAGCCAGCACAGTCAACAATATGGCCTCATGGGAGCTGCAGTCCTACAACATCCCCAAGTCGCTCAGCCTTATGTTAGACAACACTCTCTTCCAAATATAATCTGGACCAGGTACGGGCAACAGTGGCTCTCCCAGTGTTTTAAGACTGCAACTCGCATACTCTTTAACCATTGTCTATACAGGCAAGGGCAAGATGAGAGCTGTTGGGGGGGGCATTGCCTGCCTTAAGGAAAGGAACCCCACCTCTAAAGCAGGCTGGGAAGACTTTAGTTTCCTCTACTCAGTTTTGTAGTGGAATCTTGAGACCCCTGCCCAAGTGGAGCTGGGTACACAAGCCACATACATAGAGTGAAGGAACTTTGAGCCAGCAATATCTTTGTTCTGAGTGTAGAAATGACAGGAGAGCTTACAGTTCTCCCCTCCCCTTCCCTCCCCGATCCTTAAGGATGGAAATCCAAGTGATCAAGAATGGAGACATGCATAGTTCCATATGTGTGCACACACACATGTGCACACAGGCACTGTTACCTAACAGTTCCTAAGAGAATATTGAAGTGCTAAAAAATTCCTTTAAACACACATATGAACATACCCACACCCACAAAGTAGCTGTGGGAGGAGCAATTGATAACAGAAGAGGAGTGGGTAAGGAGGCGATGCTTAGCCCTTTTTCCTAATCAAAACCCACTTTCTTCTGTTTCCTCTACCAGAGTTTCAAATGCGAGAACATAGGTCTGCTGTACCTCTCATGAACACAGGTTGTGGATGGTTTCTCTGCTGCTGAGTGACTTCTGCTCTTCTCGTGCCTCCAGATGAAATGCTGCCCCACTTTGCTCTTTGCCGCATGTTCCAGGCAGGCCATCCACTTGGTATTTGTTGTCTTTCATGTTTATCTGATCAAATATTTGATTCATTTCTTTTATACCCCAGCTGTTGCAGCTTTACAAATGGATCTAAGAAGGTGGGAATGGTGGCTTCAGGGGTGACACGAGAAAAGGCCTGCCAATTAGTACTGCTGCAAATCCTTCTTTGGCTGAAAGCCAGAAGAACAGGATTTGGATCTAGTATGTGTCTGGAGCCAGGGAAGTTGTATTGATGCTCAAAATGCAGTGAGTACCACTCAGATTATGGAAATCTCTATGTGCCTTAGTTGCTTAATGTTCTGTGCTTCTTGGATAAGTTCAGGTGGTGAAGGTCTGCTTGTATTCCTGTCTATGTTTTCAGAGTGGGAAGAGGGAAAAGTAACAACAGAAGCGGTTTTAATTTGCAGCATAGCAAACATGTTAAAGGAGGAGGAAGCAATTTAGTAGAAAATGCCAGTCTCTTTACCTCACAGATCTGAAACAAATGGTTGTAGACCATTTAAGGCCATTTTACACTACAAAATGAGAGCCTAGATTCCACTTTAACTGTCATGCAAACATCCTGTGGTTTCCTGGAATGGCAGTTTAGGAAGAGATATTTAAAATTCTCAGCCAGAAAGCACTAGTGGCTTATCAAACTACAAACCCCAGGATTCCATAGGAGGCAGCCATGGCAGTTAAAGTAGGATCATAGTGCTATAACTGTGTAGTGTAAAAGGGCCCTTAGGATTAGAAACAGGAGAAATTTTCATTGCAAAACATAAAATGGAAACCAGGCAGAAGCACTCATCCAGCCTGTAACAATAATGTAGAACTGATTACATAATGTACTCATTCATCCACCCACATCTGTACAAATGTTCCTTGAATATAGTATGTATGTCATGATGTTCTGATGAACTATACCTAGATCCTCATAATTAACCAGCAGATATGTGCTGTAAGGGACACTAACCCTAAAGCAGGAGTAGTCTGGCTTCAGGCCTCCTTGATCAACTTTCTTCTTTAATGGAAACTTGAGACCCATCAATCAGAACTGGATGCACAAGCCATGTACTTTGAATGAAGGAACTTTGAGCCTAGGAATGTCTTTTCTTTTACATGTCAGAACTGAACAGAGCTCAGTCCTACCAAACAATATACTTCTGGTTACGACAAGCTTTCTTTGTTTTGAAAATGTAATTGGATGGGTGGGAGAGTTATTTGCTGCTATCATTAATCGAACAAGAGTCCGGACTCCTTACTTATGTACAACGAAATCACCCAGAAATGTGCTCATAAATTTGCATATACTTCTCTTGAATTCTGCCCTAAAGTACAGCTGATACTTTAGCGTTACAGGAGGCAATTCCAGAAGTTCCTTAGGGAACTCTCTGCTGGAACCAAGTACCCAGTAACCCCCTCCATCCTCTTGACAACCTGCAATTTCTGTATTTACCTTTATACATATCCCTCAGGTTCTACAAATGGGATAGGACATGGTCAGGAAACAAATGCCATAGAACAAAGATGGGAATTTTGTGGCCTTCCAGATGTTGTTGCACTGCATATCCCAGCTGTCCTAGTAGTATAACCAGTGTTGAGGAATGTTAGGACGTGTAGTTCAGTAAAATATAGACAATTATATAATTCTCTGAGGTTGAAGATTAGAGAGAAAATCAGTCTTCGTAATAGATTCAGCACTCTTTAAACATCAGGTGAGATAACAGTGATACAAAATACATTGTTGATTGCTGGTCATTGACCAAAGTAAACATATGTATGTATGCGTTGTTGATTGTACAAAATTATCTACAGTTGAATGTGAGAAACAGAATTTGGAAGGGTTATCAGTTTCACGCCCATGCCCTTTTACATATTCCCTGTTTTGTCCTTGTGCATTCACAGAGTTTAATAGGCCTGTGAACACAAACACATTCAAAATGAGAACATGCATGCATAGATTGAAATGTACACAGAAGTGTGCCCTGTGTCAAATGCATCTGCATTCTGCCACCACATAATCACAAAACAAATGCACAGAAACACAGTCTACAGCCCTCAGTCAGCTTGACTTTCCCCCCATTCAAGGATGTGAACTTGGCTTCTTGCAGTACCACACTTTGCTCCATACAGCTGAAGCAGGGGACTTGCAGGCTCAAGTGTCCAGCATCAACACTGCTAGGCAAGCATCAGTGACAGAGAAGTGGCGGATGGCAGGGAGAGAAGGGCTTTCCACCGCCACACGTCTCAAGGGGAAGCCAAGCTCATAAAGAACAGAGTCTGGGCTGAGTTTCAAAGCCCTAATCCCAGCTCAATCAAGAGAAAAAGCCCAATATGGCCTGGAGTCAATTCCATCTGCTGACCACAGTGTATCATCCCAGCGTGCAATCTCATGCAAGAGGCCGTGACAGAAACATTTTAACTGTTGCCTCCCTTCAGGCTGTGTGTACCCTTCATATTTCTGAAAGAGGTGGGCTAGTATCGGTGCGTAGTTTAGGGCAAAAACAAACAAAGAACTAGTTTCAGTTCAGAACAGTGTTCACATTTCAGCATTCTCACTCCATGAAGATACACATCTGCCACCATTTCCCGTCCTGTGAATCTGAGATCATCTGGTGATTACTCCAAAGGGGAAACTCTCCTAGAAGCAACAAACTCTGATTCTTGCTCCTCCGGGCTTGCTTCTCAGTCCCAAAACCTCACTTGGAAGCAGAGTGCCACTGATACAAAGCACTGCTCTGGCAGCAGAAGAAATACTGCCAACTCAACCCCCCCATCTACAATTTGTAATTGTCTTTTTCTTGTTCTCCATAAATATCAAGTCAGAAAGACAGACATTGTGACGGACCCTAGGGAAGTAGCTATCCTGAATGTTAGAGAAGCCACCCGGCAACAGGTTGTTATACAAACAGAATGGCCACTCCAGAGAGAAACCCAGCCCATTAGTGTGAAGGAGAGGTTGGAGGCTTCAGAGGAAAAATGTGTAAATAGCAGGTGCACTGAATTGGTTGCAGTCAGGCTTCCAGAAGAGGGATTAAAAGTCAGTCCTTCAGCCAGAGAGTTTTTCAGTCAACCAAAGGGTGTTGAAGGAAAGGGGGAGAAAGCATAGAGAGAGGGGCAGAAGAGAAATCAACTCACTTTTGAATCTGGTCAGAAAGAGTGACCTAGATTTGGAAACTGCACCTGTGGCAAAAGGAAAGCTAGATAGCTGTGTGTGTGAGAGACCTGTGTTTTTATGCTGATGTAAAGATATAAGAAATTGTTTAAACGCATTTTGAAGACCTGTTTGAGCTTGGGCATACATACAAAACAAATACTTTATTCTGATTGTTGTTTTAATAAAGATTATAGTATACAATCAGCCCTCCACATTTGCGGGTTTCACTATTGTGGATTTGATTATTCATGAATTATTTGTTGTCACCTCTGCTGCCTCCCTGTACCATTTTTAATAGGGACTGCAAGCCTCGTGAGACAGACAAACTGTGAGCAAAGCTTGTAAGTTCCTATTAAAAATGACGTGGAGGAACAGTGGAGGTGGCAGTAAACCCTACCAGCCAGTCACTTCTGCCTTGTGAAGGAACCCTGATGCCTCAAAGGAATCCATGGTGGGTTGAATATGGTGATCATACTTTTTGTGTGTTAAATATGGTTTGGGAGGGCCCAGAGTTATTCAGTTTTTCCACTTTCATAGGGGTCCTGTGCCACTAACTCTAGTGAATGGGGAGGGAGGACTGTATTTTTATAGATTTTTGACTCAGCTAAATAATTTTCAGTAGTTCTAATCAAACAGGAACACACTACCATAGATCGGTAAATCATTCCAAATAACAACTGAAAGGCTGTATCGTTTTTACACGAAAGTAGTGTTTTAAAGGCAAGGTATTTTAGCAGACTGGGGGCAAGTGGAAGCTACCATGTCAGTCTGTGAGGAGAAAAGGCAGGCCTTGTCGCATACATCAACAATGCAACGATCCCATTAAGGAATTCAAGTTTGACTCTTCATCCTCTATGGCTTCATTCTTGCAATGAGAGATTCAGGTTGTAAAAGGAGGTTTGAAATGTGTGTGTGTGTGTGTGTGTGTGTGCACACATGCAGAGGAAACAATGAGCATATGTTCCAGGGGGATAAAACAATTCAGTCAATATGATAGTGAGCACCCTGTCACCATGTACCAAGACACCATTTTAAAGCCACCCTATCACAGTTTTCCAGTCTGAATGTATTAGAAATTATGCCTCTTCCAGCAGCTGCAGAGTTAATGATAAATATTTTCTACAGAAACATTTCTGAACAGTTAATTGGCTGTATCTTTTTTTATTCTTTAACTATCCTCCATCAGATCACAAAGCTAGCATTTAGTTACCATGGTCACCTATTACCCTGGAAACCATTAGGTACTTCTATATTTTTAGATTTCACAATTGGTTCCTTTTTCATGGGCAAGTGATCCAGTGAAAAGCATTGCCCTCCCACTGTATCCCTCAAGATCACACTGGGCAATTCAGGGGCGCTGGGGAAAGGTAGGTGGAGAAAGGGAACAAAGGCAGCAGAGTTACAAGTACAAACAATGGGTTACAGTAGGCTTACAAGCCAAACAAATCCACCGTATGTAGGCCCTTCCTGTAGAGACAGCATTCAAAAGGCTGATTGGATACTGCAGGAGTGGAAAATGTGGAATAATGGGAATAAAACCTCTTCTGTGGGGCTTTCATTACCACCACCAATAAGCTGGAAAGGCTTTTGTAGCCCAAGGTTAAAAGTAACCTCATTCTAGAGTCCCTCCATGACTTTCAAACCACTAATTTTACACATAAAGGTACAGTCTTTATATAAAAACTATTTCAAATTCTCAGCCTGTGTCATTATCGAAACCACTCACACCGACTTCCTACCAGTTGTACACTTGAGCAAAGTTTCAGCAGGTGTGATTCGTACTCCCTCTGGTGGACAAAGAAAATCTAGCATGTCTGATTTGTAACTGAGTGTTCAGGCCTGAAGCCATAGTGAACCAGCTTTCAAAGTGTACTAAACAGTTTACAGCAGTGCTTCTCAGGCTGTGAAGGTCCGGCAGTATTTTTTTTCCCTAATGTGCAAGGGACCAGCACTATACTAAGGCCACTGGGTATAATTCTTCCCTTCCCTTCCTTTCCTTTCCAATATCCTGGAAACTTGCCATGCAACAGCAACCGATGGCTCACAGTCTGCTATGGATCCATGGACCACCACTTTGAGTCACACTAGTGTAGAGTACCTTAATTCCTCAATATCAACAGAAAGAGCCACCAAATATTCCATTCATGGGCAATTTGCTTTCTTTCTGAGCCTTTGGAAATATGACATCCCCTCTGATAATTTGCTCCAGCTTCTCTGGCCACACTGAGACTTTACAAGGATTGCTATTTGTTGTTTCTGTCTTCAGCATTCAGAGGTAAACTTGATCCACTCAGGTGAAAATTACAGACACAGGACAGAACACTGTTAAGGTTTGGGGTCAGGTCACTTTGTTATGAAGAAGTCTTCTTATACCAACAAATTTCCTTTTTTAAAACAGGTTCTCCATACTTCTGATCTGATATTTGATTATAGATGTTTTGATTGACTAAAAAGGTCTTTAATCTGGCAGAAATCTGAAGTCCGCAGGAACTTGAAGCAATGGCTCCCATGTAATCCTCTTGAGATCTCCCATGTTTCTTCCATCTGAGATTTAGGCAGTGGTAATTCAGGACAAAACCTTCTCTGATGCCTAGTGGCAGCAGTATGTGCCTTCAGGTCACCTGCTGTCAAGTCAATGTGTTGACTCCATGAATTTCATAAGAGTTTTCTTAGGCCAGGAATACTCAGAGATGTTTTGCCATTGCCTTCCTCTAACCAAAGCCTACAGCACCTGCTATTCCATCATGGCTTCCTATCCAACTGTTAACTAGGCATGACCCTTTCTGAGATCAGAAGGGAGCTGTTATGCCCCCCCACACACACACAATTGGCATGGTTTAATTGGCAATATTATTTAATTGCCACTATATTAATTGGCATTGATATAAATAAAACCTGAGGTAACTGGAAGATCAAGCTGGAAAAAGGCAGATTACTGACCATAAATGTGAGATGGTAAGGCAGGTCAGCCACATGCCCCTCCTAGGCAAACACTGAAGTCATTGTCAGGCTGACTATGCAACCACTCTAGAGACAATAGCTTATGCTAAAGAACCAAACATCTTGGAGCAGAAAGGGGAAATCCCCATCAATTTATGATTATTTTAGCCCTGATCTCTCACACTTGGACATTTCTCTGCTTTGTCTTCCCAACCTTTCCTGTCACAGCATCCATCCATCTCTTTCCTCATATGCAAATTTAATAGGAGAGATTTCATAGAATTAATCACCCACAATTTCTATAACTAGGTGACAGCCACTATCATCATCATCATCATCATCATCATCATCATTCATCATCATCATCATCATCATCATCATCATCATTCAACAATACCTCAGTGATGATAGAGCTAAATCTAGGGATAAATGACAATAAGAACTCATCCAAAATGTCATTTTATCAATTGTCAAAATGTTTTAAAGCCAGTTCTCTAAGTTCCTGTGCTAATAAAAGCTCTGTTGCCAGGAAACAATTGCCTGTTTCATAGATGACAACTTTTATTTTAAATTTCAGAGACTAGCTCCTAATGACGTGCAAGTATCATCTTATATTCCCAAATTTTGTTATCATGGTAACACCATTCAACCTATCTAACCTCTCCATCTAGTGTGTACATTCTGCATTTTCCTATAAACAGGACTTTTGAGGCATTCTCATTATTTCAATTTCCTCTCACCCAGATTTGTTTTTACAAGGGCCTCTTTGAGAGAGGGCAACGTCAGATCACAATTGTTTAATATTAAAGAACATTGTTCAGTCATATAACCTCAACTCCTTTTGACATGACATTCTAACTTTAATTCCTCACCTCCCTAGTTTCTGAACAATGGCTGAGGATCTAACTTGCTAACACAATGGCTTTAAGAACAGTTTGACTCTAAAAATTGTCTGCTTCCAAGTCCAGCTGAAAGTGGTGTTTTTTATGTAGGTTCCTCATGACTTGAGACCAGGGTGCCCAAAGAATTTCCTCTCGCTTCATATTCCTAACATTCAATATCTTCTTTAGAGCCTCTTTTCTGAGTGTCCCTGATGAATAAAGTCTGGTTGATAGCTATGGGAAACAGGGCCATATCCAAGATGATTCCCCCGCAGCTCTGAAATGCCCCCTCCCCGAGATTTTCCCCCGGCATCAAGTTTATTATTTTTGTGCAAGAAGACTATTTCCTTTTCTCAGACTTTTTAATGTCATAGGTTTAAACTGCTATATAATTTTGCCTAGAAACATGTTAAGTTCAGGAATTATGCTGAACAGAAGCCTGCAGTGAATCTGTTTTCAGTGATGTTCAGTTCTATCCCCTGAAATGTTATGGCTTTCTTAGATTCTGACAATGTAAGGCATCCCACCTTTCAGATCATTTTACTGAATACTTACTTATACTGAAATTTTCATACTATAACATTAACCATTCACCTCTATTTCTATTTATAGAATTTATTAGGTGACCTTTGCACTCAGAGACTAAAAACTAATGTTGGTGTCATTGTGTTATTTGCCTTCAAGACTCCTTTGACTTACAGTGACCATATACATGAGAGACCTTCAAGATCCCTGGTCATCAGCTGCCTTGTTCAGGTCTTGCAAACCCAGGGCCATGATTTCCTTGGTTGGATCAATTCATCTGCAATATGGTCTTCCTCTTTTCCTGCTGCCTTCCACTTTACCAAGCATCATCGTCTTTTCCAATGAAAAATGGATGTACAATACAATAAACATCAAGTTCAGTATTTGGAATATTTGACCAACCTGAATATCCCAGTAGGAGACTTTGCGTTTGTATTATAGGCACTTGGCCTGACATATATAACTGGGCACGATCTTTGATTGGATGTACATAAGCACATGACATACCCTCCAACATTTCACAGGTGAAAACCAGGACACATGTGGCCAACCAACATCAGAGTGTGGTCAAGAAGACAAAAGTTATTAACGAGGAACAACAGACAAGCAAGGAGACACTGCAGTAGTTCGCTTTGGCTTGATACTACTAGGAAAAGCAAGTTTTCACCCCTCCTCTACTCTCCCCCCACACCTCTGAATTAATTGGGGGAAAAAACTGGTTTTGCATTTTGAGGTCAATTTGCAGTAATGGAAATAAGCTGAGGACAAAGAAGAAAAATAGCAGGATGAGAGAGAAACTGGGATGTCCTAAAAACAGCTGAAAAAGTGGAATGACAAAGAATTAATCAGTATTGTCCTTGCCAAATCAGGACAGTTGGAGGGTATGAAAACATAGTACTCACGCACTAGGGTGCTGCAGGTCTTTTGCATACAACAGATGAACAGTATAATGTCACAGGTGCAATAATCTCAATATTCTTGTCAGCAGGCAAGGTACATTTATAAATAAACAGATAGATGCAAAATCTTTTAGAATTTGGGAAAAAGTGACTTGAACATATTACCTCCCAACATTCTGTTGAACAGACTCATGCAAATAGCCAAAGGCTCATCCTTTTTTAGCCTAGAATCTATAGAATCACAAAAGTTGTATGTCCCCATAGAGGCAACATTAAAAGAGAACTGTTGCTTGAAATCTTGAAAGCTATAGGAACAATTTTAGTCATTTAAAAGTTCAGCCCCACACAGATTACAGTAATTAGAACCACATTAAGGGAATAACAGAGATGGGTCCATTGGTCTTATTCAAGCCAACTTGCTCTTAGACCTGTAGCCTTTCATGCAGTAGAGGCAACTTCTGTCGTACAGAACCTTCTCTACTTGTGTATGCTCTTGCTCTCCCTGCACTGAAGAGCTTATGCAGGCACACCCCCAAGCCCCCTGGCATAGAACTTGTTCTTATAGTCTTTTTATGCCTGCGCAGACCCACTTGTCTTCCTTGCCTTCTATTTAGTTGGAGGTTTTTTAGCAGCACCAGCACTGCGAGGATGGTGGACGGTAGGAGAAACACAGATTTTGAGTGCTGGTTGCAATGCTGTGCCTGCAGTAAACAATGCTAGAAACAAAGAATGGGATTCTATTCCAGCCAATCCTATTGCAGCTGTTTTTACTTGCCTACAATGGCAGTTGCTTTCAGAATCCTTTATTGAATGAACAGAACAGAATCCTTTATTAAGTGAACAGAAAACAGAGAAAAAAGAGGGAAAAGAGATTTAGCTTGTCTCACCAGCTACCACCCCCCGCCCCAATGTTAAAACACAAAAACCTGTAAATTTGGCCACAGAAATGGATATCGTAAGAAAAGTTGGATTTGGTGAAAGGAAAAAAAAATCATTCTTGGATGTATTTTGAAAGCTTTCAAATGGTCTCTAGAAGGCTCAAAATGTTTTTTTTAATGCAAGGTTTACCTGATCTGGTTATGCATATTGTTAGTTTTGAGTAACACATTTTCTGAAAATTTCTATTCTTCTCATGTTATTTCTGCCTCTGGCACCAAATTTTTTGTTAAAGTACTGATGCCTGGGAGCTCATCTATTTTGTTAACTGATAAAAGCCTGTACTAGTAGAGCTTACTGCAGACACTTGTTCTGCATCCTGTGGAATGCTGGCAATGACAGGTGGGAAACAGACACAAGCAGCAAAGCCATCAAGTCCCCATCCTTGCTCTTCTCTTGCTGCACTTCTAATCGCTGTGGGGCAGGATGCTGTTGAACTTCTGAATATGACTTGTACATCTATGGAAAATAATGCAGAAGGGAGATGGACTGAACTGGCTATATATGTATTCCTACTTTTAGTGTAAAAAGGCAGCCTCTTTCCTAGATCAACATAAGTTGTTTCCAACACACTTGTCTTTGGCATGTTTCCAGTTTAAGAAAGCTGGTTCCAGAAAGATACATTTTGAAAATTTTGAAAAACCACAACAGAAGCAATAAAGCAATTGGTGGAAGGAAGGAAGCTATCATCAACCATTCCAGGGTTGGGGGTTGATACATATTTGCAGTATTAAAGAGACAGAGGCGAATCAATTTTTTTCTACATTCCGTATTATTTCTGATTCCAATTTGTCATTGCAAACAGAACAGTAGCAGCTTCAATACTGGACTTTGCTACAAACACTTGTTCAAATATCTGTCATCCTCAGAGACTCGAAGTTCTAACATCAAAGTTCATCTTTCTGGTCAAGAGTGTTTCCAGGAAAGGTTGATTTCACAGTCAGAGGTACTGCTGTAAACTTTTAATTCTTCTTTGTAATCTCACTACACATTTGATCCCAATACTTTGGTCCCAGTCTGCAACCTCTCAACTGTTGCGACACTCTGTTGAGGAAGGGAGAAATTCAGCCACGATGGTTTTGAAGTGACAAATATTTAATTAAAGAGAACTCCAGGCCTGCTGAGGTTGTAGAAGAGACAAAGAGACAGAACCAAGTCATGATCTACCTAGCCAGATGCAGTGCAGAAGCTGTGCTGGAGGCTATTTGAAGGACTGCTGAAGTACATTCTATAGCTTTCAAACAAGCCTTTAGTACATTTGGTGATATCCCCTCCCCCAGCTGCCCATGTGATGTGATTCCAGTTAGTACATAAAGTGAAAACACACTAAAGAAACCATGCAAATTAACTGTACCCATATGCTTTTTCTTATTGGTTCCCAGCTATATAAAGAGCACAGGTAAGAATAACTCAGTTATA
Organism: Ctenosaura bakeri; assembly: GCA_948474755.1. Classification (NCBI taxonomy): domain Eukaryota; kingdom Metazoa; phylum Chordata; class Lepidosauria; order Squamata; family Iguanidae; genus Ctenosaura; species Ctenosaura bakeri. Next base: position 243,973 of record CAOLHI010002360.1, on the reverse strand, counting down.
AATAACTTGTTCTGAGAGAATTAAGTTGTACACACTAGTCTAACACAGGCCTTTACCAGTCTCTGAGAGCCTGTAATAAATAAATAAATACTAGTGAAAGTTCAAAAGATTAATACTGGTGAGTGCTATGTGCATAGACTGTGGGATACTAATACATTTTCCTGATGTGTGAGCACAGATTCTAGAGCATTTGCTTTCAAACTTTCCTCTGCCAATAACATCATGTTTCCTAAACAAGTCAGATATGGCACAGTATAAAGACTGCCAGTTGAGTGAACAATGATTTCTTAAAAAGCAGAAGCATGTTCTTTCCTGGATTGCAGCATTTTCTTATACAGCATTGAAATAGAACTGTGCATTCTCTCCATAAGAGATTAATGACTTTTCCCCCTGCAAGCAAACAGCTTTTCTTAAGGGGTGAGGTACAAAGCTTCCTTCTTAGGAAGTTGTGCATGATTGTGAAGATTCGTGAGTTTGCATGCTCCTAGAAAAATTCCACTGAGACAGAACACAAAGTCCTGCAGAAGGAAGAGATCTTGGGACAATCTTTCCTGGGATACCAAAATTACTTTTGCTGGACAGAGCATCAAGATGAAAGACACAGGCAACAATCCAAATCCCAAAACACCAGCTGTTGGTGCAGTGGGTACAAAGAATTGTGCAACATCAAAGGCAATTTGTTTTCTGAACATCTGGTCCCAACAGGCAAATTTGACATGGTTAGTATACATATATAATACCTTGACAGAGAGAATATGTTGTAGAAGCTTGCAAGGACAAGTGTCTCCTTGCCCATTCAGCTGCAAGACATGATGAGGCTAAGTGTAAAGCAGCTGGGCTCAGCTGGCAAAATGGCTGAGAACATCACTCTGAACAAGAGAAGGAAATGGCTTCACTCAGGCTGCCTACTGATATATTACTCTGTTTCTATTACTTCACATGGCTGACTCATCCTCCGAGTCTAAACAAATCCTGAGAATAACTGGCTGTTATCCCATCTCTGTGGAAATCCCCTTTCATTCTCTCAGTTTAGTCATATAAATCCTTTGGGAGACTTCCTCTAGTCATTTTTTTAAAAAACATTATAGCTCCTTGTCCTGTACTGCCTTGCTCAGAAGTCTTCATTTTGCTACTAGTGCAGGCTGTGGCTGAATACACATTTCTCTGGAATAACTGAAACTGCCCTAGTCCAGCCCTACACATACCAGGATGTGGGATAAGCTCTGCTTAGGAGAAGAAAATCTGCCCATTTAATTCTTACTTTAACTCCTAAAAAGAACAGCTTCTCATAGTCCCATAACAGTCAAGGCAGAGGTAACACTGATTAGACCAGATCAAAAGTAACTTCTGTCTGGTCCATTTCATTCCTAAGGGAACTTTATTTTTAAAGGATTTAAAAATGTGTTTGAATTGTGGGGTACTGCAGAGATGAAACAGTAGCTCTACACTCATGTCTGCTCTTTATCCATCTGGATAGGAGGATAAGCACTCTCACAATTTTGAAAAAAAACTTTAACACCAGTTTCAGAACAGTTCCTTGCCTGGACATGACGAACATTTTCCACAACAGTCTCCTCAAAAGTGCATGTTTACTTTAGTAATTGTGCCTGTATTGAGAACATGCTCTAACTCCTCCAAACCCTATATTGCTTGGAATTCTATAATATCTGTAAAATCAGTTTGACCAGAGACCATGGCAATACAAGGTTAGTGGCAGAGAGATAATGTGTGTAATACAGACAATGACCACTCTATAATACTGCCTCCAGTTCTCTGAAGCAAGGTTTTCTGTAATCAGCAGTATCTTTGCTGAGACCAGACAATGTCCAAAAACACACTGAAGAAGATTTAACTGAACAAATGGAGTGGGAGCATAACAGATTACCCAAAAGATTTAAGACTTTTAAATAGATTTGTTTCATCCCGTTTCATTCATTTCTTTGTTTGCATCCTTCTGTTTTGCTAGCAAGCTGTAGAGAACATATAGCTAAGGGATGCTATCCTTGTTGCTTCTGTCTTTTCCAACAAATAAGGAAAATGGCTGGCATTCAAGGCAATGAGCCTCCATTCTGAGCTCTATTTCTGTCCTTCCATGCAAATTCAACCAAGTTATTTCTGAATATTTGCAAAAGGATGACAGTAACACTGTCCCTTTTATGCAACAGATCTGTGAATACATGTACTGAAGCTAGAGTTCAGTAATCCCAGCAAAAGGCCCCAGAAAAAGCAGAGAAGCAGTTTGGAGAAACAAATCAACAGCTTATCAATGGTGGACTAGGAGTGACTTTTCAGTAAGCAAGCCACTCTCGAATGGAATGTTGTACGAAACTCCAGTGCTTGTATTCACTTATATCAATGGAAGTAAGACCTTAATCCTTCTGTACCACACTAAATACACAGAAAACATTGCCTGTTATTTTGGTGTAACATAAATATTCCAGAAGGAAAACAAAAAGACAAAAAAAAAAAAAGGAAAGGAAAAAAGAGAGGTTTTCCCTGCAATAATAAGGAATACTTCAATCTAAGCCTGGACTAGGCATTTTGGAGCTGTCCATGTGTTTTGGGATACAACTCCCATCAGTCCCAGCCGCCACTGCAACTGAGAATGACTGGTCAGAGTGGTAGTCCAAAAGGCACTGGTTGGAGGACACTAGCCAGCCTATCTGTGGTCTAAGCAATGCTAGAAGGCACTCTTTTGCCTTTAACATGGAAGACTGTATAGATGTCAGGTGAATGTTTTTTGCAGATAAATTTTGCCCCTGAAGAAAAGCACTGACTCAAACCAAGTGGGGAATCTCTGGCACTATCGTGCAATATCATGCATGTTTCACAGTCGTTGGCTAGTTAGATGTATGCTCTTGCTCTGACCTTTGTAACCCTACTGTCCCAAATCACAATAGTGGAGCATGGTTGTGGTGTTCATTGTTGTCATATGACTTCAAGTCATTTCTGACTTGTAGCAACCATAAGGCAAATTTATCACAGGGTTTCCTTGGCAAGATTTGTTCAAAGGTGGGCTGCCTTTGCCTTCCTCTGAGCCTGAGAGAATAGACTTGCCCAAAGTTATCTGGTGGGTTTCCATGGCCAAGCAGGGAGTCAAACCCTCGTCTCCAGAGTCACAGTTCAACACTCAAGCCATCACACAACACTGGCTCTCATATGGTAGGCATACAGGAAGAATATTGTGTTATTGCAAAATCTGTACAATCTGAGATTTTCTATATTCCAGTGAAGTTGTCCAAAAGGAACTAGTAATGGTTCCACTGTGTATGTGGAGCTACCCAACTAAAAGTAAATGTTTAATTCTCTCATTGTGAACTCCCCAGGAAGGCAGAGGTGAAAACAGATTAGAGAATGATGAGTTTGCCATGGTATTACTTAGATCATATGATAAAACTTACATTTTTTAACCTTTCACTTTTCCCATGACAGTTCGATTGTATAAAGCCTTTCCACAACAGCTCAAGTTTTTCTTTAAAAATAAGCCCTACATGTTCAGTGGAGCTTACTGCAAAAGTAAGTATTCATAGGATTGTCACCTAATTGTGAGAAAAATTCTAACAGATAGTAGCAGTAAAGGGACAGGAAAATCTTCAAGCAAGGAGATCTGTCATTTTGTTAGAGAGATTATCTTATGGCCAAACTATACCTGATGTTAATTATGTGGCTTAACATCCCCTGTATCTTCTCTCCAGCCACTCTGTACATAGAAAGCTATGGGGAGCAGGGGGGGCAATTCTTCCTTCAAGCTCCCACTAATGAGAACTTCTCTCTCATTTTAAATAGCTGGCAAATTACTTTTTCAGGACTGCACTGTGGCAGGATACTGGCCACAGTCCCAAACGTCCCTCCTCAGTGGTCGCTATTTTTAAGAAAACCACAGAACATTAAGCCACCTATTTAATGTCTCACATACTTTGGGTTGAATCCACCTGGAATGAAGTAATGTCAAACACAGGATTTCAGTATAATCTTGCTCACTCAAAATAATTAGGCCAGACCAATCTTCTAAGCACAAAAGAGAGAGAGAGAGCGCGCAAGAATGCAATGTAAAATATAATACACTGTATAGTACTCCCTCCACATTCGCAGGTTTGACCTTCTTGAATGTGATTATTTGCGAGGTGCATGCATGCCTCTTCCCCCATTCTCCTCCTGCTGTTCCCTTATGTTTGCCAGGCATGGAGAAGGAAGGCAAGTGCCTGGACAAAAGGCAAAGAAATGAGTGGGGAGAGGGTCAGACGAGCCTTCCTTCTCCCTTCCAAAGCTCTCCCCTCCCTTTCCCTTGTCTCTGGCCTCAGTGCTGAGAACTCACACTGAGGCAAAAAACAAGGAAATGGGAGCAGCGGGAAGGCTTGTGCAAGCCTTTCTTCATCCATCCAGTGCTCCCTCCCACCACTCTTTTGCCTCTGGCCCTTTCACACAAAAGGGGAGAGGGGAGCTCTGGAAGGGAATGAGAGGGGGATTGTGGTGGGGGATTTATTTCTGTTTTTTTCACCTTTGGAAGTGTTCTGCACCCCAAATCCTCGCAAAAGTAGAGGGGCCACTGTAGCTCCTCTCACGTGTCACACAACAACTAGGAAAATGGATCAAGCTCTTAAGAGACTACTCTGACAAAGGCAACTGAGAATGTAACATAGGGGATGCCATAACCAATAAGACAAATGCAAAAAACATTAGCTACCAAACCAAATACAACCCCAAAGCCACATATTACAACCTGCCATGCACTCTACCTCCATCGTGGTGACCGAGGTATTTACTGAGTCTCTGCTATGTTGTCCTACATGTGACAAGCAACATGAAGGCAGCCCACTCATAAGATGGTGATGTTCTTAAAAGAAAACACAAAATGAAACAAACATAACAATCAAGAAGTATTATCTTTAAGATAAACAAACAAAAAGGCTCTTGTTGAAAAATACAATGGGGTAGGAAGATAGTATATCCAGTGTAGGTTACTTTTAAAAAATATAGAGGAAATACTGTCACAGGACTTAAGCCTCTTTAAGACAGGTTTGATGGGATAGAAAGTAAACTTTAGCAAGATGCTGTTGCTGATCTCCTTGCAAAATTGTTGTACAAAGGCTATGCAGAGGATCCTGGGAAAAATCTAATGTAAGTTCTGTGAGAAATGCAAAGCAATTTGTACAAAAAAAACCTACAATGTGCTGTAAAACAGCAATTTGACATAGTAGTCATACTTTCTCTGTAGAAGAGACCGTCCTCCCTCTCTAATAATGTAAAAATACAAAGGTCTCATTTATAGCCAAGTGAGCATCTAAATGCACTTTTCCAGTCATATTCTCTGTATGTGAAGCTGTTTCATATGTAATCAATCCCCCTCGCTCCGTTCACACCTCAATCGCACAGTACTAGGAAAGGGTTGTTTAATTCTGTAAAAAAGTACAATTTGTTTCTATGTTCTCATACTGAGTGAATTAAAGCCAGTCTTCCAGCTACTAAAAGGCTAATCTGAGATTTAGGGTCAGCATCCTTGACAAATTAGAAAATGTCTTCTATCATTTGCCAAGTCTTTGGCATGAAACAGCTGCGGCAAAAAAAGAATGGCAAAGCATGTTGTGAAACCTTTTCTTTGTTCTTGCAGAGAGTGAACTGCCTGGTGCTACAGACAGAAGTCCAATGCAGAAGTGCAGATGTGTAACTGATCTGTAAGAGATCGAAGACAGTGTATTCTCCAGAAACACCCACCAAATCTTAATGACAGGTCATTCTTTCTGTGTAACTATAACCAAACAAGGGAGCTAACTTAAAAGTGCAATCCTAAGAGCAGACTCACTAGAAAGGAAGTACCTCTGAAATCAGTGGAGCTTAACCTCTAACCAAACTCCTTTGGGAAATAGTAAATGACAGCCTGCAATGAAACAATCAGATTTAAACCACGCAGAGAAGCCTTTTTTTTTCATGCACCCACTCAGCCCACGTTGTCACCCACTTCTAGAGTTTGGTGTATCTCCTAATTGAAAGTGAATGAACTATAATTTGGTTTCTCTATTGTCAATATATCAATTTGTTACAGGTTTTTTTTTAAGGCCGGTGGCTTTGGCACATATTTGGAAAATTGAAATATTAACACATATACTAACCTTGGAAACAGCAGGGTTGAACAACATAGTATGTACCTCAATATCCCTGCACCATAATGTTAGATGAAGACAGTCATATGTAACTACGTTAAATTGGATAGAAAAGATAAATTTCTCAGGATTAATTCTCCTGTTTGATTTGACTGAGTTCTGACTTGACAGAACACTTAAACTCCACATGATATTGCCTCAAAATAGTAATCAGAGTTAGCAGGGAGTGATAGAAGACAGCAATGGTAGAAATGGGTAGTTCTTGATTGCTGAGTAAACTTATCCAGTGTCTGCCCACAGAATCATTAGTGCTACTATCACTTTTCTTATTACAAGATGTCACTCAAAAAACCTTGCCACAGGGGTGCCTACCCACCAGGCTACACTAATCAAGCTCCTACCTTATATATTGTCAGTGCAAATAAAGCATCATTGAGTACATAGCAAAAACATAAGTACCACCCAGCGAACTGCCCTCCTATGTCTTCCACACATGCCTTTCCCCAAATAATTCTCACAGAAAACAGACTGACCTGAAAAATCTAAAATAGGAAGGCGACTCCAAAGCAGGGCCCCAGAAGGGTTGGCTGCCAGATAATGACTACTCAGGATTCCAACTCTTTGGAGAGATACTGATAACTGTTCAGGTGTCCCCACAGGCCCTGTTCCAACCATAGCCCTCTTAACCACTCAATCTTCCTTCCTGCCTTTATTCTACTTGAAAAAAAACCATGCAAAAAGCTTTACCTTCTCAACATTATAAGCTGAGTTACAATACTCCCATCCAAGCAAAAAAAAGGACTCCTAGAAACAGGCACCAGATATAAAGATGCCATCACTCACAATCTCACCTTCAATCCCTCCGCCAAACATCTACAGTTTTCCACACAAAAAACCCTTATCCAATCCCACTGTCACCACCAATGAGCCTCTGCCCATGCAGCAAAGCACCAAGCAAAACATCGCTTCTGTCTCTTTCTCCTACCAAAGCAAGTCTGGGATGACACATTTTCAGTACTAATCATTTCAGGGTCAGGCACTTCTTAACAATTCCCCACAGCAGCTACAGCATGACATCTAGTGAAATGCTGAAATATTATGGGGAGCTCCCCACCTCCAACTAGAATTTCAGTGGCACAACTCGTTTTTCCCCCAGCCTTTCTGCCAAAGATGGCTCTAACCCTAATTATAGAGTTGTTCCAGCAAAGAGTTTCCCTATTAGGGTTACACACAGAGAGGGAATCCCAAAGCGATAGGCTATATACAGACAGATTAGCTTTTTCTCCATCACAAAGATGAAGAGTAAATAATTCCTGAGGACAACCATCCTCTCATCTGTGTGCCAAAATCGGTCACCCTCTCGCCTTGGATTGAGCTCTACAAAGCAGTAGCTGTTATGTACATGGTCTCAGCTCCCTTTCCTTGGTGAGTGCCCCTTAAAGTGACAGAAGAGCCTTGGGACAGACAGGCTGGGATGTCCTTAGGCTGATTCACCAGCAGTACTGGAGCCTGTAACTTTCTTCTTAGGACGGGCTTTCACAGTCTTTTGTGGAGGCTGCAAGGTAAGAAAAAAGGATATGAAATTAGTTGTAGAACAAGGATGAGTTTGGTTTTAGAAAAAAAAAAGGTGAAAGCACTTTGTTAATATCATCACCCAGCTACTGATTCTAGAACTGACAGTGGACTGCTGAAAATGCTGATTGATTGCCACCTGATCCTCTTCACTCCATCAGTAGTATCAGCCTTAGCAAATCTACTATACACTAACAGAAAATGATTGATTTTTTAAAAATGTTAACTATAGAATTGAGAATGTTACGAAAAAAGAGATGATATCAAAACAATTTTTCCCTTCAAATTCATTTTTCATCTCTTTAACAGTCCCTTGAAGCTTAGCTTTTTCCAGAGACAAACTGTGGAAGATCTTGAATACAAGACAACATTTTCAAACTGTCAAAACAAGACAAAAAACAACCTTTAATTTCATCTACTTTTGAGAGTATGTCCATATGTGCAGAAAATACCCCAGGAAGATACCCCAACACTCACTGTAGGAAGCCAAGTACAGTCTAGTTTTCTCACCAGAGATGCATTATCACCCATGGTCCAGCTGGGGATCAAGCCAGCCAAAGCACTTGGTAGAAAAACTGACCAGATGTACAGAATAAAGCCACCAAGAATACCACTGCATTTCAGTTACTGCCAATTATATGAAATTTTGTACCATATACCAAAGGCCTCTAACAAAGTAATAGGTTTAGCACTGGAAAATCAGGAAGTGGAGCTCAACTAGTGATAGCTCATGAAACGTGTGCAGGCTGGAGCCCCTCCTTGATCACACATCAGCAAAAAATCAAGTGAAAACAAGACAAGAAAGCCATATTTGTTTGTTTGTGTGTCTGTTCTCTTCACGTATAAAGCATAGGAATGCATTTTTAACATCAAAGGGGATACAGAGAAAAGGAGAGCTGAATTGCCTCTCCTTTATGGTACCTTCCCATGATCCACTGTGCCAGATACTCTTCAAACAGCACATTCACCTCTAGTAATGCAGCTGGTTGGATGGAGTTAAGACAGTGATGCATGGAGGGGTGAGATGAACAACGAAGAAATGCTCAGCCCCCACCTTCCAACCTGTTCCTATTTTGGTATTAAAATCAGTTACATGCACCACTCCTTGCAAGATAACACAAACTGGGGAGACACAACCAAGGAATAACGAAATGGCTGCCGCCATCATCACATCTATTTTTTTATTGTCAGTAGACACCCAAGGGTTTAAGACACTATAATAGCCTCACTAAAGCAGAAGACAGGAAGACTTCTTTACCAGTTGATGTCCACAGGAAGTGAAATAGTTGACAGAGTAGAAGGAGCAACATGAACCTATACTCAGTACAACAAAAGAGGAAGGCACACACTTTCAGGTGGGTGAGGAGCTATTAAAAAGGTCTGAGTGGCAGACTGAGGGAAACAGTTTACAAGTGAAGCACTGCAAGAACCACAGCATTTTCCTCCTACCCGTATTTTCAGGACAAGCAAGCTACATCTACAGGGTTCAACTGCTGGCCATACAAACCATTACATTCTAACTCACCTCAGTCTTTGTCACTTTCTTGGGAGCTTTAAGACTCTGAGTCCTTTTGGGAACTTTGTCTCCTGTATCGTCATCTGATGGATCTGTCCTGGCATCAGAGTGGGCCCCATTATGTCTCTGAGACACTGTCATCTCCTCTGATGAAGAATAGCAAGATGCACCTGAGCAGAAAGCCAGTAATACAGCTGCCTCTTATTTTTCAAATATAAAGAAAAAGTAGAAGATGAAAACACAGACCCCAGTCTAACGTTCTGGGTGGTGAAGCGGAGAAATGAGAACTTCAACTTATCTCTACATAAGTTGAGAGTTAAACTCTCAAGATCAAATGAGATGTGATGTTAACTATGTCTTTGAATGCCATGCTTGGGATTCTCCTCCTCTTAAAAAAAAATAGTATGGAGGGAAGGAGGATTTACCCCTCCCCCCCACAATTTTTAGTGCAATGTAAAGGGCAAGTGGGAGGTCAAACACTCCCTCTGCTCATAGTTTAACCACTCCAGTCCATCTCTCTAGGAGCTTCTTTATCCATCAAGTTCACTGAAAAGCATATAAAGGAACAGACTGTGAGGTCAGAAGAGGACTTTCATGTGTGATAAAAATACCTTTCTGTGCCTCCACCAGACACTTTACATATAACTGTGAAGATGCGCTGCTGAAATCATCGTGATTGGAAGTATGACATATCATGTGATCTACTACCTAGGAGGAGGAATCATGTGGCCCTCCAGTTCAATTCAGGAACCCTAAACAGCACCACCAATGGTGAAAAATATAGTCCAAAAACATCTGGATGGTCACACGTTTCCCAGCCCAAACTGAGATGAATGCATATCTGTAGAGATCTGTTTTGTGGCCCCTGGAGTCCCCTAGAGGAAAAAAAAATCCCAGCAAATCCTATCCTTTTCCTCCCAAAGCAAGAGAACTGCACTTCCAGGGGTCACTATTCCCGCCCCACCCCACCCCCCACCCCGTAAAACAAGATGTGCTCCCTGCACCTTGTTGTAGCCAAAAATCTTTTTTTCTCTCTCAAAAAAACGGGTACGATTTTATAAAAACTGGAAGTCACTTTCTGGAGAACCATCATGGTGTAGTGGTTTGAGCACAGGACTACAACTCCGGAGACCAGGTTCAAACACCTGCTTGGCCATGAAAACCCACTGGGTGACTTTGGGAAAGTCATATTGTTTCAGCCTCAAAAGAAGGTAAAGGCAAACCCTCTCTGAACAAATCTAGCCAAGAAAACCCCATGATAGGATCGCCATCTGTCAGAAATGACTTGAAGGAATATAACTACAAGTGACCTTCTGGTTACTTCTGCTTTCATTTGGAAGTGGCAGTATACCTCCCAGAGAGTCCTGGGGATAGAAAAATGGCTTCTAGACACCTGGAATTTGGCAATCCCTGGTTTACTCAAATTCTCCTTGATATCTGCCTTCATAGAACAATATAAATTGATAGTTTATACCTGAATCATCAACAGTTTCAAGAAGGCCTGTGGTAGAGGTACGCATGTGTGACTCAGGGCTCCGCAAATGCACAGCGTCATCGTCCCGTATCAAAGTCAAATCCTGCATACTGAAGCTCCGTAGTTTTTCAGACAAAACTCCCTGGCCCTTTAAGACAGAGCAGGCACTCACAACTATCCATATGCACTGTATCTTTCTAAAGGTATCATTAGGGGGCTGGAATCCTACTGGTGACATATGCTGACATAACCTCCCATTACCCCAGCATGTGTACTTTTTCACTCACTGTAGAAGGAGATATCAAGTGTCCCCTTGTACAACTGCACAAATATCCATGCACAAGGCCAACTTTACAGTGCTAGGGCATACTCTTATGGGCAATCAACTTCTGGGCACCATCTGGCAAAGAGCTATCACCCTTCCAGACCTCCAGCAAGATTACCACTGGAGTTTCAGAAGGAGAACCACTCTTCTTTTTTCCTGCCCTTTGCTCTGGTCACTGACTGACCATGGGGAAGCACACAAGTGCTTTAAAACTATGGTACATCTTGGAGCAGTAAAGCTGTGTTGCACCATAAAGTGGAGGTACATGGGCAGAGCTTTGTACTCCACCAGCACTGAACAGAATCTCTGAAAAAAAGAAATTAGAAAAGCTTCCAGTGGAAGTGGGATGATAGCAAGAAGACAGCACAAAGAGAATATACTCTGGCCAGATAATAGCATGACCCTGTATTATGGATAAGTTGAAAGTAGGAGCAAGGAAGTATATGTTGTGGAAGTATGACACCAAAAGTCAGTACAATAGAAGGGAACAGAACAGACCTTGCACACAAGTAGAAAGAGTTACCTTCGCGGCTGCAGTAACTGCTGCATTTGCTGCTAAATTTAATCCTCGCTTTCCAACTCGCATCATAGTTTCATAACTCTTGTCACGGGCCTGGCTGATATACTCATCAATTTCCTATGATTTAATTGGGGAGAAAGCCACATTAAAATATTAAAATTGTATAGCTATATCCCTCTAGCATGAAACACACTCACACAAAAACTTTTAAGCCTTCCAGCATGCACCAAGCCCATTGAGTTTGAAGAACAAACTGGAATGCAAGTTCTTAGTGAGCCACCCTGGGTCAAGAATAAAAGCACTGAGACCTTGTCAAACATCTTTGTACATCCTTCTTGTTCAGTGGCTACAAACTATCCTTGGATATTTTGTATGCTCGAAAGAGAAGGTAGTAGAGGAATCACATATGAAGTATCTAATTCTGTTAGCAGCAGTCATAATACTAAAGACCAGCTTCAAGGAAGCATGATATATGAGTAATCACTGGCTTCAATGACTTCCATATATCCCAGAGGTTGAGCTATAAAGTACTTTGCACTATAGAGGTGCCTTTTCGGTTGATCTAACCTGGAAAGGATTAAGTCCTAATAAACTCCAAACAGAGCCAACCTAGTGTAGTGGTGTCAGCATTGGACTATGACTCTGGAGACCAGAGTTCAAATCTTCACTTAGCAATGGAAACTGACTGGGTGATCTTGGGCAGATCACGCTCTCTCAGGTGCAGAGGAAGACAAATCTCTGAACAAATCCTGCCAAGAAAACCCCATGATATATTCATCTTGGGGTTGGCAATAAATTGGAAATGACTTGAAGGCACACAACAACACCAAAATACATGAACTAGCATTTACTCAAGACAGCTGCTGTTTTGCTGTCATTTGTCTTCTATCTGGTCACTCTGTCTTCACAAACCCTATTGAATTGTATGGCCTTTGGAATTCACTATTCACCTTCACCTTTAATGATTTTCAGGTAGGTACAAAGAATAAATGGGAGTGTATCATAACAGTGAACATTACTGATGTTTGGCAAGACTAAGGACCAGACTAGATGTGGTATGTGCACTGATGCTTATTTTCAAATAACGGCCCCTTTACAGATAAAGTGTGGTGAGGGGGCACAGAACCAAGTTTTCCAGAAGAGAGTGCCAAAGCCTTCCTTCTCTTCCCTCTTAGTGCTCAGCCGCTCTGGCCATCTTCTCCCAGCATGGCTCTGATTTCAGATATGAGCCAGGCTGGAGGAAAAGTTCCCAAAACCAGTGACCACACCAACATGTCTTTCTCAATCATATGTGCATGCCGCCCTCACTCTAATTTATAATTAAAGAAAGTAGACATGTCAACAAACATAGCTGCTCTTGTCACATTAATTTTGGACCTGAAACAGCAACATTTTAGAAAAGATTAACCAATTAACTGTCAGAGGTGCCTGAGGACTAATATTCTTAGTATTAGCCACCTTGGAGCTGGATAAGAACCTTGCATGTAAGAAGGAATCATGATGGAGTGATCAAATAATATCAAAACTATCTGTGCATAAGGGACTTGCAAAGGACTGCCAATCTTTATCTCACCAGGCAAAAGAGAGAAACCAAGATGAAAAGAAGCTGCCATCCAACATTTACAGGGTAATCTATGTTGCCTTTATGGAGTGGAAATTTATTTCATCTTTTATGTTGTCTATTCTTATCTTCCTGTTATACTTTATTTTCTCTCATCTTTAGACTAAGCAGTTGGATTTGGTCAATTTATCTGTATTGTTTATACAGATTTTTACATGCACGCACATACACACACAAACTGATAGATGTGTGGAGTAACAACGGGATGATCCTCGAGGCATAACAGTAGATGAAGGTGATATTCATGATTATTCCTCTCTTATGTAGCTTCTTAAGCACCTAAAAATCTGCTCTGGTGAGTCAGGACCACCCAAGAACCAGTGAAGAACCTGGTGAAGGTAACTAACCCAACCTCTGCAGATGAGTCAACCTTGGATCCAACCTGTTTTGTGTTGTTGGCACTGTGGTGATTTCTAATTGTGTCACATTGTTCATTTAATAGGCTATGAGCTGTCTCTGTCACATTTCTATGGGAAAATAGCATACAAATATGGATGATGATGGTGATGGTGGTGATAATATCAGATCCCCAAGAGAAAAATCCCACGCAAAGAACAATTACTGCTATGAATACTTGCCAAATTCAGTCTTCAGTCTGCATAACAAGCACACATATACCAAAATCTTAATACAGAAAATATATAAGCACTTCTTGACAATTGTTTCTTAAGCTTCTTCTACTCTAAGAGGCTTTTGAGACATGTGACAATAATATTCACCCCTGGTATTCCACAGTGAGTAACTGAATTCCTCAATGACCACATATACCACAAGTAAGATGATCTACCAAGTTAGCTGTCAATGAGATGTTTTGATTCCACCACATGAGGAGCGACCAGATACTATTTGGTGGAAGGTCCACCATATATTCTGTGGCTGCTGCTGCTGCCTGTCCTAGTGAGTTTCTTTGTTAAACACAGAATTATCAAATAGTTAAAACCATCAAAGTGCAAAAGGAAGTAGTGCTGAGTTCATATCCTGATTCTCTCCAGAAATGTAAGAATCTAAATTTCAACAAGGAATATTCCATAACATGGGAAAAATCCAACAGCCTGCAAAGCCAGTTAATGCTGTAGATGGCTGGGTGAAATCCCTGCATAAATGACACTGTGATGATCAATCCACATGCTTTAGAAACAATAAGACTGTCCAGAACACATTTAGACTCCAAAAGAATGAGTACTGTACTATGCCAGAACAGCTTTGTTTTAAATGGAATCTGGCACCATCCCTATTATGAACCAAATCAGTTCCCAGTTGCCATTTCTATGTATTTTACCAAGAAAAGTCACAGTTCAAACACATATAGATTATTTATAACAGATGCAAGGCACATATACCAAATAGTACTAAAACGTAGCATAAAATTAGTAGTCTTCAGACAGACATAGATAGCCTTTGGCTCGTGAACACCTAGCTATCAAACTCCTTTTTGCATTTCTGAGATACCACCAGAGAATGTATTCAGAGTATTTCATGATGTTTTAAATTACCTACACATTGAATGTCATGGCCGTTTTCCAGTATTATGAACAATATAACTAAAAAAAAATTTTCCCCTAAATTTCCAGATGCTTTCTGCATAAAATCCTGGTCCTTTCTTGCACTGTGATGCCATATATCCTGGACCATTTACCACCGTATAATCCAGAAATCCAGGAAATTATAACAATATAGTTATTACAGTGGAATGGATCTGTTAAACAAAGTGAACTGAGTCAAAATGTTGCCTGGCACTGACTTACTGTAATTTAAATGAAAGAAATTCAGTAATCTAGTGAACATGATTCTTCAGGAAGCTGGAAAGCAGTAGTGTAGAAAGAGAAAAGCACCCCAGCAAAAGGAAGGAAAGGATCAATTAATAAAACAACACATATTAAATACATGGCTAGAATCCAAACTGCTTTAAAACTGAGTGTAAAGTACACCCGATTGCCTGTTGGAGCTCCTGTTTTCAGTGCATGAAGGAGCTTCTGTTTTCTCTTCTGCTTGGAGACTCCTGCAGCACATCAAATGCTGTTCCAGAAAGAGTCCAGCCTGGAAGTGTGTGTTTTCAGGGGAGTAGAAGACAGCACAGTCGGAAAAGTGGGAAAACCCTTGGTGTACGTGCAGAATTCCATGTATGGCCTTATGGAATTGGCAAATAGGAACTGCCAGTTCCAGATCCACATTACTGAATTCAGAGTTAACATAGTCTCACAAGGTTGAAAATTAGGGATTTGGTCTGCAAAAGAAGCAGTTGCCATCTATTCATTATGAGCAAGCACAGGCATGACTAATATTAAAGATCTTTGCTGCAACTTAACTAAATTGGACATCACTCAACTTCCAGGACTGAAAAACAGGGCAATCTAAAGGAAGTACCTTCTCCTTATTGGAGAGCGTTGGGTGAACAAACTTCCTGTAGAGAACGCTGGAGCCCTTGGTATAAGGAGAGAGCAGCCAGATCACAAATGCGATTTTCAGCTCGAAATAGAAAGGAAACCTGAGAGAAATGGAAAAGCTTGAATCAGGCTGAGGTCAGAGACAGACAAAGGCTGACAGTCCAGAGAGGAGTACAGATGAAATAAGCAAAGGAAGAAAATGAAAATTATAGATGGGACAGAATCAACATAGCAAAGCCAGCTACAGTAGAGGCCAATCATACACTTTCTGGGACAATCTTTCCTAAAGATTGCTCTATAGCTTTGATAAATCCATGTCCAGGGTTGTTTCTCAACTCTGCAAACAGAGAGTTAAGTCTTCAGCTCTGCAAACAAAGATTTAAACACTGTTTAATTATTTGCCAGAGAGCCATAAACTACCATGGGTCTGGGGAGTCATATCAAGATTTGCCTCTGCCTGAGATTTGACAATATCCCCAACCCAGTATTTACACCAACCATTAAGTCATCCAGGCAAGTGAAGGTTGGAAGTTTAAACACAGCAACTGGTCATTTAATGCAGACACTTTTGCAGAATTCTGCCATCATGTCTAGTCTAGACAAAGGAGTCTCCACCATAGAGCTCAATATTGTCCTACAATGGGATAATTTTTCAACATTGTTTTGTAAAGCACTAGACAAATAGTTGGTATGTTACAGTGCCAGAAGCTATGATATTATTTAGAACCAGAATCTTAATATTATTTATGGAAGAAAAATTTCAGCAAGCATCCCTCCAGTTTTCATTATTTTTTTTTTAAAAATGAGATTCTTGAAACTAGATTTTCAGACTTCATTTGTACACTTCAGCTGGCAGAAAAAGCAGCAAAGTAAATAGACATTTTTGGCCAAAATAATGAGGTATAGCATTTGAGTATATATTCTAAGAGGAAATAATGTTCACAAATCTAAAGGACAAAGAAACTAAACACTTTATTGAATCCCCTCACAGCCACACATTCTAAGTGGATAACGTTCAGCAGCTCCCCTGCTTAGTTTCTAACACAGGGGAGGACTTACCAGGAGAGAATAATGTCTGTGAGTGTCTCTGCTGTGGTGAAGAAGGCAAACACAATCCAGTACATCATCCATTTGACCTGCAAGATAGAATCCCATTGGAAATTAGTTGAACACAAGGATCTACCATTAAACAAATTCTTGAGTGATCCTAAATCCAGTCATTTTGAAGCAGTTCAGTAGATGGTTATACTCATGTCCAAATGTCAGTAATTCAGAGTTTCAATCAACTGTTGGTCTTGCTCCTGCTTCTCACATTAACAGTTATCTAATAACAGAGATCTGAGCACGTTTCAACAGCAGAAATTCTGTACTGAGCATTTTTCCACAAGGAATTTTTGTCTTCCTCCAAAGATGCTCTCCTTGTCTTAATTTTATTATTAATCACATGTTCCTTCAGATGAACATTTGCATAGCCCCTTACTAAACAACTTTTAGTGATCTGTAACAGTTGTAAAACTCACCTCTACTGCTTCCTTCACACTATAATACATTAATGAATTAGGCAAGTACAACAGATTCTAAACTGCTATCTGCCCCTTGCCATATACTGTAAACCATATGTGAAAGGAACCTTGTCCATCTCATTTCACCACTGGCACTTGGGCATACACAGTCTGTCTTGTTCTTACTGCTTGTTCTATATTTTTCAGATTTACCCTGCTGTCTTGGTAATATTATGCACAATTGTGACATTCGAGAGGATGTCCAAAGCGCTCATGATGCTACAGAACACAGAAAATAAAGAGAACACTTTTGCTCTTCCAAAATCCAGAGTTCTCAGCCCTAAAATGCTTAGTATGACCAGATCAAATCATATTTACACTTTCCTAAGATTATCCAGCTTCTTCAGAAACATCAGTAAATATAAGGCGGGCTGCCAATTTCAAAGGACATCACCTCATGCACTAGAAGCAACCTAACTCACCCCCAAAACAACAAGTTTACAGTGTTACCACTGCATGATATTTGCTGCAGTTAAGTTTAATACCAATATAAATATTTTTGTAGCTGAGCTTACAATTCCCTTTTTCTGTAGTATTGAACCAGTTTGTTGTACATAAGAAGCTAGCTCCCCCTGCCGCCCGCTAAGTGCAAGTACACTATGAAAAAAAACCTTGCCTTTGAAGGTGAGTGCTGGTTTTCAACTTAGCCAAAAATAGGCTTTTAAAAGGCAGCTTCGTTCAGAATAGCCACTTTAAACCCCCGGTTCCTATAAGGGCAACTCATTTCTTATAATAAAAATGTCAAAGTGTCAGTTTTTTAAAGCTAATTCACTGGTTAAGAAAATGGCTAAGAATAATATTCTTAGATTTCATACCATATACCCTATATTAACCTATGCTAGTAATAAAGAACATGATCTGCAAGCAAATGTTGAAGTGAGGTGTGGTTTCCCTTTTAGGATTCCAGATAATCCATTTTGTTCCTCTAATTAATCAGCCAGCATTCTGTTTCCACTGAGCATGCTCAGTCCACATCGGGTTGCTTTATTTAGAGATTCCCCTCCCCTTAGAGTGTGTGCGTCTGTTTTATACGTCTGCAGAACTCCCCAAGCATACAAATCCCTCCCTCAATGCACGGGCAGTGCCACTCTGGCTACGTACATGACAGCACTCTTCCCTGGAGACTGGTATTAGCACATATGATGATAACTTGATGCTCTGGTATTACTCTTACTACTGCTCAAGGCTGCTGAAACCAATTTCTTTCCCCTTTATACCTTCCTACTCTAAACAGTTTTGAAGTTCTTCCTTCATGGATAGTCAGCACCAGTAGAGTTACTGCCAGGGCCTTTGTTATTCTGAAGCAGCAGTTATGAAACACAGCCCCAGGAAACCTCAACAGTCCTGATAAGCCTATCAGAAGTTCTTCAATAAGAAGATCAGGAATGGCAGACAAGCTAACCTGGACAGCTTGCTACCACTAGCACACATGCAAGGCAGTCTGTAGCCACAAGGAAGTGACTGGTATATTTTAAAGCAACCTCAATCCATGCAGGATACTGGACAACCACTTGGACCTCAGTGTTGTTCTGTGTCAGCCAAGCATGTACCTAGAATAGGAGTGGGTGGGAAGGAAAATAAATCTAATGATAGACCACAAAATGATCTGTGGTGATTTGAGTGATGGCATTCTAATAATAATTTAACAATAGCAACAACTAAAATGCTTTATTTAGGTCTCATTAGGCTGTTAGAATCCCCAATCTGTAGGAATTCAAGTATGGATTTCTACTGGTATACACAGACCATTTGAGAATGTGGATCATGAAGAGCAGTACTGCAATCAATAAATATTCTGCATCTCTTCTGCAGTGTTGCACACTTTGAAACTCTGGAAATTGGAATAGAAATGCTTTAAATCAATGATGAGAGTCTGGAAGACACCACATTAAGTTGTACGGACTGGGTTTTTTGCTATCATAAGATAGCAAAATGGCTATCCATAGTATCGCATGGCTACCCTCCTGAAAACTGTTGAATAATTTTTTAAAAACACCTTTCTAACCAGAGGAGGAGGGGAAAGAGGAAAAGGGAATGATGACAATGACAATGTTGATGACAGTAACAAAGAAAGTAACAAAATAAAACAGTTTTTCTCTGTGTGAATTTGCTTCACAACTGACACATCCCCAAAAAACTGACAACAGCAAAACATTTACAGCGGTGAACACAAAAGGGAGCACCAAAGAGTTCCAAAAGGAGTTTTCTGAACTAGGCACCTTGGAGCAAAAAAAAATCTTCATTTCACAAGAATGATGATGGCAGTTTAAGCTGGTAGTCACTGACCAGGAAAGAAATTTTGAGGTTGCAGTAGGTACCTCAAAGATGTTGTTCTAGTGTAGAGGTGGTGCAAAGTGTGCACCTCATGGTTCTTTTTGCAGCCCTTGATTCCCACAGGCTACCTCAATTGCCTTTTTCTGCCCCTCCCTCAAAGGAGTGAATTTCCATTCCTGGAAGTCTGTGAAAGAATCAATTGATGGATTTATTGGATTTATAGTCCACCTTTTCCCCAAGATTTTCCCAATTCTTCTTTTAAATAGGTTGCAAGGCCTTCTGGTACTATTTAAACATCAAATCATATCATTTTTTTTTTAAAAAAATGAACTCTTGGCCGCTTGTTTCAGATACTTGCTTTTTTGGCATTTTATGGCTCTGGTGTGGCCTCCCAAAGGGTCTCAGAGGTGGGAAACTGGTCCCCATACTTACACTTGTTCCCCACTTCAATCTAGTACACAGCAGCAGCAAAACATGTAAATGTCATGTTGCCGATCATTAGGAGACAATAATAAATAAAGTTGCTAGTAACATAATGCTCAGAGTTTGTAAATGTTACTTCTTTGAACTTTAAGTGGCTGGGAGATTCTGTGAGATTTAGTCCCTAAAAAAGTGTTTCAAGCTCTGAAAATGTCTGTGTAGTTTCTTCTCACTTCATCTTGAAAAGACATGAAGATTGGAGAATGGCTTTGGAAAATGGAAAGTAAAGAGAAGATATGTTTGAGCTGTACCTATTTGTTCTCTGAAGTAATCCCCCATTGGTGACAGGGTGGTACACTTATGAGGATGTTGCGCCTTCAAATGCCAATAAGTCTAGATGATTTTCAGTTTACTACAGAGGATTGCTTAACTGGTTTTGGTGGCTTATGTGTTGAACCCTTACAGTCTTACTCAGATGGTTGATGTGATAAGCCCTAGGCATTCTCTGGCAAAGGAATCTTCTGGCTCATGGATCTAAACTAGTCTGTGGGGCAGTCCCAACCCATTGTACAGTCTGGGGATGCCCCACTCCCTAAATTCCCACCTCCTGCGGTGAGGAAGATTTGCCCATATTCCTGGTTTTCCCAACTAGAAAGAGTGGGGTAAGAAGAGAATTCTCTTGTCATCTCCATTGAGTGACATTGAGTGACATTCTCCATTGAGAGAACAGAGGAAGTCCCTTTTGTGTCCAATGAGATTGCAAAGCACACAAGGAAGAACTTTTTTTGGTGCAGACAGACATTGGGAAGCAATTGACATCACAGGCAGGCCTTGGAGTCACAGGCCCACCTCTGGCATCGTCTACCCAACCAGCATGGATGCAGGCGGGGGAGGAGTTTGTTCTAATACAAACAGGATCCTGCCTTTTCTCTACTTACTGTTCAACCACTGATTCCCCTGTGCTTTGGGGGAGCTTCCAAATATTTGTAATAACCACAAGTGGAGGAGCAGGTGAAACAAACTGCTGGAAACAGCAGTAGAGAAGACATCTTCTGGCTGTTCTTCTGGTTTACCAAGCAACTGGTTAACCGATTCCTAACTGCAGTAGCAGTGACCAACTGAGCAAAAAAAAATGCAGCTGCTGAGTGCTCAGTCAGTGGCTGGGAAGAGGAATCTGATTAAATCTATTCTGATTGAGGACTTAATCCTTGAAGAGCAAGCTGACCTGGCTTGTGTAACTGAAACCTGGGCAAGGCATAATGTGACACAACTGTGTGCTGTACTAGAGAGTGTAGCAGCAGGCACAATCCAATAGGGAAAAATTAGTTGCTATAATTTCTCATGAGTCCATTTACCTATTAAAATATCTCATCTAGCATTCAGCAGGATGCAAGCACAATCACCTAGTAGAGGGGCATCAGGATAGGACTGGGATTCTGTTCATATATCTTGGCTGGTGGAAGTGATCCCAAAGAAGGCATCAATTTTCCCCTAACTTTCCTTTCCAACAACCAGGCAAATCTGTAAAAACTGTGGATGGTCTACTGAACAGTGGGCACAAGTACTACCAGCCACCTTCTCCTTCTGTCAAGCCCAAATTCCTTGGTATTCCAAGGAACTGAGGGCAATAAAATGCTTAGGAGGTCAGTTCACCAGCTGTTTTTAAAACCATTTTTTGAGTCACAAGCCCATTTGAGAATCTAATTTAAAAAAAACTATCCTTGTTCCCATAAAAATGCACATAAACACAATGGTCAAAGTAACAGGAAGGAAATAACACGATGTTTGGTTTTTTTTATTTTTGTTTTGCTGCTCCTTAACAGACCACTGAGGATCTCTGGACCACTACAGTAATGATGAAGAAAAACCAGGGACAAAACTGACACAAGTTTTTAACATGGTATCTAAGCAGAGTTATTATTTAGTAGAAGCAGAAGTAGAGACTACCCTTCTGTGCCATCACTGCACCTGTGCATTATTATCCAACTAAGCCGTTTCAAGTTATGAAGGTTGTATTACATTCTGTTCCTCAGAGCAGTGAAGAGTGTTTAGAAACTTCAGCAGTGTTTGGAAACTCATCTGTGGCTAAACTGTTACATACCATATAGTATTAGTTGCACTGGCTACTGGTCTGTCTCCAGGCCTAACACTGAAATGCTGGTTCTTCACTAAAATGCTTGGTGCCAGAATATCTGAAATGCTCTTCTGTACAAACCTTCTCATAATCTATCACCTTCATTCAAAGGCCTTTTCTATGTCCTACCCCGAAAACAGGGTTAGTTGATGAGTATGTGGAAGAAGGCCTTTTCTACTGCAGCACCCTGTGGAAGAACTCCCTCTTTAGGTAAATCAGACTAGCCTTTATTTGCCTGCTTTCTTGTGAGCAGTGAATTTTTTTCCATTTTACTCAGCATTTAATGAAGTGCAAATAGCTGGTTCCACTCTTGTAATGTTCTGCTCTCCTGTTTTTCAAGTATGTTATTTAAAAATTGATTTTCTAGAAAAAATGTATTGTGTGCCATCTTGAGAGCTTGTGAATTGAAAGGTAATCTAAAAACTTTAGAGCTAATACGTTTAAAAAAAACTCACAACAAACGAAACATAGCACAGGCCCTGTAAGAAAGCCTATTTCATGGTACAGACAACATATCTTTAACAACTTTGTGTTATGGAAACTTATCCAAGTTAGCTTCTCCAAGAGGATAACAGACTCTTATAATCTCATTCTTCTCCAATAAGAATTAAGTTGCAGGTTGCAGCAGTTCTGCTGAAATGCTTTATCAATAAAACTGTTTGTACTCCTTCTGATCTGAACATCACAGCTGAAACTGAGCACCTCTTCTTACTAGATATGTTCATGCCTAAGGATGAATACAGAAAGCCTGAAACTTTCCAAGTTACCATTGCCCCATTTGACTCAACCCCAATATGACTGATTGTAACTGGTGTGTGTGTGTTATATCCACTATAGGAAATTGCTGTGTTTCACAAAAGCACTACTACCAAATTATCCATCTATGGGGGTGTAGTGCATGAGGCCTTACTTTTCTAGGCAAAATGATGGAGCAACCATAAGTTAACCTGCTGAATTAAACAAAGGGTCCATTTTCATCTGGCATGCTTGACCCCCAAAGTGTTCTTCCAGATGCTCCCGGGAAACCAACAACCAAGAAATGAAGGCAGTCTTCCAACACTATTTGTTTCTAACCCACTGGTATTCAGAGGCATACCGCTTCTGAACACTTTGCTATCATGTCTGCTCTAATTTTTAAAGCCATCAACAACCTCAAAGTCAGTGGCCACACAAACCTCTTGTGGCCATGAAAATATGTGTATTAACTAAACACGTTGTGATGTTACATATTTTGCCTTTGACATCAAATTTGCGTTTCCAATTGTCATTACATTCTCAGTGGATGCTTTGTAAAGCTAGTCACACAGTCTCAAAAACATACACAGATAATTTAGAATGTATGCGAAGACAGTGGGTTGTTTGAATCAATATGGATCACTTTACACTTAAACTTTATTGTTGTTTTATTTTCCAGATCCATTTCAACCTACCAGACTAGCTTGTATCTGAGATTCAGGACTGAAACTGACTTGCTCATCCTACGTAGGCAACCTATGGCAGAAAAACTAAAAAAGTAGACCTCTAAGGCAGCTTTTAGTATCATAAACTATAGTAAAGCTCTGGACAAGTTTTAAGCACTGAACAGTTGAGCCCAGCTTTTATTTTCTTCTTAATTTATTAGTTACACCCTTTTCTTATCTTTTTTCCAATGATCTTAAGACAACGCATGTGGTTGTTTTCCCCACTTACTTACCCTCATAATAAAAATGAGACAGAAAAATTGGCCAAAGGCCATCCAGTGAACTTGGATATTTGAAAATGGATCTCCCAAGTCCTATTCCAACAATGTAATTGTTACATCACTTTGCTTTGAGGTTGTTCAGTTCCTACCTGACTATGTTTCAGAAGGTGGGATTGGGAAACTACTGTTCTTCTGTTATGGAAGATTTCCTACAAGATTCCTCAGCATTCTATTCTGCCTCCCCAAATTTCTAAATTAACAGAATACGCTATTAAGAGATATAGAGCAAAGCGCCATCAGTATGTGATGACACCAAGTTCCATTTCTCCTTTTCTTTGGAGCCAAAAGCACAGATGTCTCTGAATGACCACTTGAGGTCACTAATGGACTGAATGTGGGTGAATGAACTGAAGCTCAAGATGGAGTTGCTTATTATAAGGAAATAAAGCAGGAGTTGTGAATATATGTGTTTTGAATGTACAGACATATTCCTCAATGTAAGTTACTACCAGCTTTTTTATATCTCTGCATTGTGCAGTATTTTCAAGTAATAATGGTGACCAGGAACATTTTTCACCAGAATCACTGGCATGACAATGGTGTATCTTTCTTTACAATGAAGACTGCACCACTGTTTTGCATTCTATGGTATCCTATCAACATGACTGCTGTAATACAGGGCAACACAAAACTTTCAGTTGGCCCAGAATGTGGCAGTTAGCTAAACTCAGCCTATCTAAACTGAATTCTAGAATTAGTGTTCCATGAATAATGATATCAGTTTTTTAGTCTCCCTGTTGACTTACAGCCATTACGATGTTATATCATTTTGGGTCCCATTTCTATATACACTTATATAAACAGTGTTTTATCTTCAAAGAAGTAGCTATGTTAGCCTCTTGCAGCATTAAAAGGAGGAAGGAAGGGGAAAGCAAAAGAAGGAAAAGGAAATGTGGCAACACCTTTAAGATTAACTGGTTCTTATCTGTTTTATTTGTGTTTTATCAAATCATTCTCCTTTTGTTCTATATTTGTGTATTTTAATGTATCTAATAGTTGTGTTTTTGTCACTTTGTTGCATTAAAATGCAATTAAGTAATTGAATGCAATTAATTGAAATTGCTGTAATTATAGCAAGCTGCACAGCATAAGTGCTATGGATGGTAGGAGGACAGGACAATAATTACCATACAAATAAATAAATTTAAATTTCTACACAGTCTGGATCCAGAATATCTGAAGGAGCATCTCCCCTCTTATATATTCTCCATTTCCCCAATGAAATTTAGAAAAGGAAGCCTTTCTTCATAGCCTCACATCTTCTAGGCAAAGCTGGTCAATAACAGAGTGAGGGCTTCTTCAGTGACAGCACTTCCAGTTATGGAGCCACCGTTGACAATTTGCCAAAGCCACACTAAAACTTCCCCCCAAAAGGATTAAAATATTATTTCACAAGCCATGGCTAAAAATTGCCTTTGAATTTCCCACATTAGAAAATGAAAAACAAGAAGCCAATTGGATTTTAAAATAGGTTTCTTGTTTTTTATTTCACAGTAACTTTCAAAGTGGCCCATTCCATACTCAGTGATTGGCAGTATAACTCGTTAAAATACCACAGCATTCTCACCAGCAACACCAGAGTCTCCAGAATCCCTAGAAATCATTTGTCTTTTCCCAAATGATACTAAAGCCTTTCATACTTTATGCAAACATGTGTGACAAATGCATGTCTTAATGTCCAAAAATCCAGTTATTAGGCTAACTGAGGTGTGTGCAGGAAGATCTCGTGATTCCTGTTGTTTTGGAGTAGCTATAAGCTTTACAGTCAGAAGGCAGACATAACACAAGGCTGCTGAAGCAGTGACAAGGTGACATCACCAAAGATCCATAAGTGATAAAGAAAGGCTTTTTAAGTCAGTTGTGAAAACAGTCTAAGACACTCCGCAGAGATATTCACATATAAAACGTAGATCATTTGGCACTTAAATGAGGCTATAACGCTTTTAGAACCTAAATTAACTGAAACGAACATTTCAGTTCAGTTCCACATTATATTCACATACAACACACCAAATGCTCAAAGACTCCCAAGAAATGCACAGGACCGCTTTGGCATATATTCTCAATGTGCTTCTGCCTATACACACTAAACGACTATCTTCATAGCAAGGGGGAGACAAATTAACGGCACTTAAGGGAAAGGGAAAGGTCGTTAAAGCACAGTCGTGGCAATTGCCTCACACTTACATATTCCTTCACATTTTTCGTCTTCACAGCTTTGTAAGAAGAATATGCAGGATACAAGGTGCCAAAAACCAGCCTGGAAGAAGAGCACAACAACGAAAAGCAGAGGGGGCAAAAAAGAAAACAAGGAAATGCCATTAAATTGTTTATTTACGCAGGTTTTTGGGGGGGGGTGGCTTAAGGCTCACAATCGCCATTTCCGCACTAGACTGTTATAGCGCTACTAGTCCCCTTTCAACATCCTATGGAATCCTGGGGTTTGCAGTTTAGGGAGGAGCCTGGCGAGGGGCCTCCGTAAACTGCAAACCCCAGGGTTCCATGGGATGTTGAAAGGGGACTAATAGCGCTATTACGGTCTAGTGCGGAAACGACCAAAGTGCTGGCCACCTCTAGCCCGCCCAGTCCTTCCTTCCGCCCCCGGCAGGCCCACCAGCTCCCACCGACGGGCAGGGCGGAGCGGGTGCTGCGTCGCTCTCCACCTGCGGCAGCCACGGGCCCCCTCCTCGCCCTCGGGGCTGGCCAAGTTGAGGCGGCAGCCCAGGGTCCATCTGACGGCGGCGGGGGCACAGTCAAGGGCCCCGGGGACAGAGCCCCGGTTCAAGGCAACGCCTCAGTGCTGCCGCCGCCGCCGCCGCCGTATCTCCCGTCAGGGTTAAGGGGAGCGGGAGGCCCACTCGAGGGCTTCTCGCCTCCCGCAGAAGCCGCCAAGGGCTGCCGCCCCGAGAGGGGCCGAAGGCGGCGGGCACCTGGGGCGGATACCCGGGACTGGCAGAGGGAGCCGCCGCCGCCGCCCGCTCGGACAGGGACGCCCCCGTCCCCATCTCCATCCCGTCGCCTAGCAACGGGGAGGGAAAGTCCTCCTCGCCCTTCCCCGCCGCCGCACTTACACCACCAGCCGGGAGATGATCCAGGACACCATGGCGAGGCCGAGGCTCCTCCGGGGGCCGGCGGGGACCGAGGAGCTGGCTTTCAGCACCGGCCGCGGCGGCAGCGGCGAAGAAAGGGAACGAACGCTCTTAAAGGGCCGCTTTCCTGCAGCAAGCGCGGCCCCGCCCCGGTCCCTTAAAGGGGAGGAGCCGCCGGCGAGTCGGAGGGAAAAGGGATGCCCTCCGCGTCGCGGCGGGCTCGGCAGTGCGGGCGGCGGGCGCGACGGTGAAGCGAGAGGCGGGCGTCTGGGCCCTCCCTGGGCCTCGCCCCGCGGGGAAAGCGTCTCCCTGCCGACGGGGTCGGGGAGGCTTCTCTCCTGGAGCAGAGCCGGTCCGGCCACTCGCTCACGGCCGAGCCAGGGGCTTCGGGAGAGCCGGCAACCGGAGGGCAGCCCGGTTTGCGGGTTAAGAATCCTCACAGAGGTTCGCGCCTCGGCTACGCAGGGGAGCGCCTCCAGGCTTTGTTGCCGTGGCCGTGGGGAGGGGGCAAAACGGGCACAGAAGGGGTGGGGGCGATCCTGAGGGAAAATGGTGGAAGGGTCCTTTGGGTAAAGAAACTGGTAAGCCTTGAGGGGTTAATGTTCCGTGAGAGCCGAGAGGGCAGAAGGCGTCAAGGGCTGCAGGTCCCCCACCGTGGGGCTCTGGACCAACACACGCGATGGTGCCTGTTCTCTCGGATCACTGCTGCTGCTCTGGCCGGTGCTGTCAGCTTGGGACCCCTCAAAGCCTGGTAGCCTTTGGTGGTCCCGGGGCCTCCGGTGGGGGGCCTCCAGCCTTGGCCGCCTCCCCCCCCGCCGCCAGTCTGTTCTCAGAGAGCCTTAAGCCCTGAAGGCTGCCCACTTGCCCCTCTTCCCGCTAACACAGTAGCTAAGAGGTATTATTTCCTTCTTTGGCCATTTCTGCACTAAGCTGTCATAGTGCTGTATTCCACTTCCAACAGCCTATGGAATCCTGGGACTTGCAGTTTAGGGAGGGGCCGCAAAGGCCCCTCCCTAAACTGCAAATCCAGGATTCCATAGGCTGCTGAAAGTGGAATAATAGCACTATAAAAGCCTAGTGCCTTCCTTTCTTTCTTTTTTTCAAGCAAACCAGCCCCTCTACTTGCCTTGGCCTAACGATATTTGTTTCTGGACTGCCAGTAAGTTTTGGTGTGCGTTTTGCTGCTGAAACATAATGGTAAAACGTTGCCGTTGTTCGACGGCTAGTGTGCAAATGTCCCGAAAATTAAAATAGATGGGAGAGAATCACGTCAGCTCTGGCGGCGTTTCTCTTGCAGGAGTCTCTCTAGGCTGCCTTTCGTTTCTCCCTTCGTTTCAGGAGAAGGGAGGGTTTCCACAGGACAAACCCTCGACGTCCTTCAGGGAGGCTGCAAGCTTTGTTTTCTCCAGAGAGTTCGTTTTACATCCTCCTCCAGCCACCCCCACGTGTCTGATGCCTCGAAGGACATCGATACCCTCGCTTTTTCTTCAGTATTTACATTCTTGTGTTTCCTCCTCCTTCCTAAGCGAGGCATCATACATACTGTTCGGCAACAGTGCTCTTGCTAATCTTACATATGCTTCCCCGGTGATAATTATTGCACACTCCACATCGCCTGGTGGGGCAGTGGTTAAATGCCAGTAACTGCAAGCCACAAGGTTGTGAGTTTGGTCCTGCTGGGCTCCAGGGTTGACTCAGCCTTCCATCCTTCCGCAGGTCGGTAAAATGAGTACCCAGCTTGTTGGGGGCATGCATAGAAATGTTTCGAAATACATGCTATTTGTAAGTTGTTCGCCGCCTTGATCCATATGGAGAGGCGGGATACAAATAAATAATTAAATAAAATAAATAAAAATCGTGGACGACCAGATTTTACAACTTTACAATACTTTTTTCTTTAAAAAAAAATGAATCCCCAATATCTTGCCCTATGGGAGTCAAGATGTTTTTACAGGGGCTTAGTAAGACAAGCCTACACTAAGAATGAAAGGGTAGGGTCTTGCTGAGCACATATTCAACTCAATAACTTATTTTCAGCACCAAATCTGGGAGCTCAGACTCAGTGTTTTAATATTTAAATCCCCCTCTCTTGAGTTTTAGAGCCAGTGTGCTGTGGTGATCCGAGTGTTGGACTATGACTCTGGAGGCCAGGGTTTGAATTCCCACTTGGCCTGAAAAGCCCCATAAGGATCTCCGTAAGTCAGAAATGCCCTGAAGGCACACAACAATCCTGAGTTTTGTTTCCGCAGTTTGATGAAGACACAGGTAATCGTTGCTCTGGTTAAACAGTAGGAAGTCAGCAACACTTGTAGGTTTGCTGCGATGCAGAAATCTGCAGTAACACCTGATGGTTTTATGAATTTGTTTAATTATGGCTATTTTACATGGTACTTGGAAGTTTTATTAAAGTTATAGGAAGATCTTTGTGAAAAAGGATAAAAAAATGTAGACTGAACTAAATACAGTCAGCCCTCCACATTTGCAGGTTTCATTTTTGCAGATTTGACTATTCACGGATTCTTTGCTGTCACATCTGCTGCCTCCCTGTGCCATTTTTAATAGGGACTGCAAGCCTCATGAGACTGAGAAACTGTGAACAACTGTGAACAAGGCTTGTAAGTTCCTATTAAAAATGGTGTGGGGCAGCAGTGGAGGTGGCAGTAAGACTCACTAGCCTTGTGAAGGAGCCCTGATGCTTCAAAGGAATCCATGGTGAGTTGAATATGGTGATCATACTTTTTTGTGTGTTAAATATGGTTTGGGAGTTATTCACAGTTTTTCCACTTTCACAGGGGTTCTATGCCCCTAACCCTCGCAAATGTAGAGGCATGACTGTAATTGTATCTCCTCCTTCCCCTCATGAATCTGTTCCACAGTTGAACTATGTCTTAAGTTAAGAGGTGGGGTTTCTTAAATTCTTATCATAGAATCAAAGAGTTGGAACTGAGGCCAAAGGATCATCTAGTCCACCAGTGAAGGAATTATATTTGCCTAGAACTCAGTTAATTTGTGTATTACATTATTCTGTTGGACTTGTTTTTCTGAGACTTTCAGATTTTAGCCATTCTTGTTTTGTGCCTTCATGTTGTTTACAACTTATGGCAGCCCTCAGGCAAATCTATAATGGGGTTTTCCTGGCAAGATATGTTCAGGGGAGTTGCCTTTGCCTTCCTCTGAGGCTGAGAGAGTATGGCTTGCTCAAAGTCACCTAGTGGGTTTCCATAGCCAAGCAGGGTTTTTAACTCCAGTTTCCCAGTGTCCTAATCCAACAATCAGATCACTACACCACACTGGTCCTCTTAACCTTTCCAGTTGAAATTTGTACCTTAAAATAGACAGCATACACCAATAATATTGTTGTATTTTAATCATACTGTATTCCCTTTGTTAAGGAGCTGAAGAAGTCTTGGAAGAACAGAGAATCATTGTAACATACATGCTTATGATAATGCAATATATTCAAAGTCTTAAAGAAGGTAGCACCAGACCACTCAGAATCACACTCATACTTCATATTTGCCAGTGTGGCAATTAGGTAAGCAGTCATTTAGGTACTAAACTCCACTAGGGGATTAGATGTTCATCAATCTTACAAATCAACCCCCTTATTACTTAAAATAAGAATGTCAAAAACAGAGATATTAGGAGCCATTAGGGCAATCTTCCCCAGGCAAGTACCCTCCAGTAATGTGAGACTACTTTTTAAAATCTCCAGCCGGCTTTGCCATTTGTTATTCTGACTGCAGATGAAGGGAATTGTAGCTCAACACATCTGGAAGTCACCAAGTTGCATTAGGGGCTTCCAGTGTGATATTACCACACAAAAAGTGAAATGATGAATATATGTAGACATATCTTTTTATTTACCGTATTCAAGTTATGCTATACATTAATGAGAACAGACAACTCTCCACAGCAGCAAGTACATTTCCTTTTTTTTCTGGCTGCCAAGGAATTGTGGCCAGGTGGAATACTGTTGGTTCACTGTTTGAGCCAGCTGTACCTCCCTCCAGGTCACTTCCTGAGCAACAGCATTTCACTGCCACATGTTCCGTCTTTACATTGGACGATACTTTCTTTTGTCTACTGAGTGGAATTTGGAGTGAGTGCCCCTTAGGTTGCTCTTTGTAAAGAGTTTTCATATTTCTGCAGACCCTGAGGTTTCACCCCAACCTGATAACTTCTCCTTACATATGCCATTTTGACTAGCTAAGAATTGTAACTTGCAGAGTGACTTCATCAATATTTGATAGGATTGATAATTTGATAGGATAGATAATTAGTTCAAGGGCAGCAAATTTGAGCTTGATACCCACTGTTTATTGTGGATTTGGTCACAAATATGTGCCTTTTATGCAAATAAACATTTAATCTTTACCCTTCCATTGTATTTGCATTGACAGGGTGACTTACAACGGTTTAATAACAATAAAATCCAACAGAAACCCAAAACAGTATAAAAAATAAACGGTGAATGCAGAAATGTATGCAGCAGATAAATAATATCTAATAAAGTAGAATAAGAATAAACCCAGAAGAGAAATAAAGAAATTAGCTAGAAGACAATCCTCAACCCAGCAGTTCAAATACCTACCAGAATATTGATCCAACAGTGAAAAAGCAGAGCCTGTGTAGCATAGTGGTTTGACTCTGGAATCCCAGTCTGAATCCTTGCTCAGCCAAGGAAATCCATTGGGTGACACTGGGCAAGTAACAACTCTCAGCCTAAGATGAAGGCAACAGCAAACCTATTCTGAATAAAGGCACACAACAACAAAAAATGAAAGGTGAGGTGGACTAAATGTGAACAACTTAGGTATTCTGGGTCCAAGCCATGTAAGGTGATGTAAAGGTCATCACCAACAGTTTTAATTTTGCCCAGGAGCACACTGTTGTCCTGATGTCACACTGTTAAAACAAGGAAGTCTTTCAGTAAAAAGATACTTGTAAAACAATTTACAATTCAGGGTTTCTAAGATAATCCTCTCAATTTAGTCATCCTTTATTCATTATAAAATTAGGGAAAGCTGTTTTCTGAAATTCAAGACAATAGTAATGCTGAGGACCAGTGTAGTGGTTTGAGCGCTGGACTATGGCCCTGGAGACTGGGGTTTGATTCCCCACTCAGCCATCAAAACTCACTATGACAGGTGTGCCTTAGGGTCACTGTAAGTTGAAAATAACTCAAAGGCACACACAAGAAGTAATGTTGAAATCTGTATGGATTTTCCCAAGCCAGGTTTTTTATTAAGACTGCTAGGTGTTTGATATATAATGATTCATTACTCTATGCAGGACAATAAGAGGCTCCTCAGTATTTATTCTTTTGGAATCTTCTAGCACAGCAGATGTATATAAACGAATATATCTAGATGATAATCAAATGTCCTAGTTTAACAGAAATTATAAAATAGTGCAAATGTTTAATATCATTAAAACCAGTAAGTATTATAGTGGCCAAGTGAGCTGGAGAGCTTCTACTGAGAGGCAGCAACAACAACACAAAAAAGTTGGTTGGAACCTTCAAAGCATTCCAAGGGACCAGACCTCTTGAAGCTCATCCCTTCGCCAACTGGCTCTCTGAAAAGAATAGGATGAAAAAGGAGCATTGAAGGCCACATTATTCTGATGTGTCCCCATCCCTAGGCAATTATCTATTGCTGGTCTGCTTACTGCCTCTGAAAGGATTATTCAGCAAAAATCTAATTGCCAACAGAATGAGCCAGAGAATTACAGCAACTCCAGGGAGAACAATAGAAGAAGTTTGAAAAGGGTCTGAGGAAAATAATATTTAAACTTGCTGTTTGACAACTATTTGCTTATATTAAAAAAATGCAGCAGAAACTTGTGTTAAGGTTTTTTCCTCCCCCAACTTACACACTTTCCTCTAATACACAGATAAGACATGCACAGCCTTCCTCTTCAACTATATTTATATGTTTCCTACTAACTGTGTGGAGGAAAGCTCAGAGGATGGCTTTTGCTAAGACTGGTTTACAATATGGACTACAAATGGGAACAGACACTGATGCCACCACAGTTAGATTGAATCCTTCTGAAAAGATGGCCTGCAGTTAACTGCTCCATTATCAAGCCCAAGGATTCTGCCATGCAAAGAACTTGGTCAGCTTAAGTAAATACACTGTTAGTGAATTAATAAATATACTGTTGGTGAGGACACCAACCTATCAGTGCATCCAGTGAGGAGGTGGAAGCAACTGTGTACAAAAGGAGAGAAATCAAAACTGAATAGTCTACATCAGTGGTTCTTAACCTGGGGTCTGCAGAGCCTTTGCAGGGGGTTCAAGAAGCCCTGGTGTTGGATATAAACAGCTGCGGCAGCAACAGGGACTTGCTCAAGGTCACCCAGTGTACAAGCAGGGATTTAAAATCCTAGTCTCCAGAAGCCTGCCATAAATAAATAAATAAATAAATAAATAAATAAATAAATAAATAAATAAATAAATAAATAAATAAATAAATAAATAAATAAATAAATAAATAAATAAAATTTAAATATTTAAATCTAAATTGAACTATTTGGATCCCAAGTTAAGTCATGGGGAGCCCTGGCACACATTATACGTACAGGGGGTCTCTGGTAAAGAAAAGGTTAAGAACCACTGGTCTACGTTTTGACCCCAGAGCCACTGATATTGATGCCTGAAGTATAGCTGTGCTGTCATTGAAAAAGAGTATCCCTGTCAGTCCTGTTGCTGGTACAGTACTGTGTTCACTGCTAATGATGTGACCACTATTGAAAAAATTCACTCTAGATTAGAGCTCAAGATGTCCAATGGCAATCCAGGCAGACTGGTGCTGAAGCACCTGTATTTGGAATAGGATGGATTGGCGTCAGATGGGAAATAGTACTGTCAGAACCAGATTGAATGAGATCAGCACCAAGGAAGAGATAGGTAGAAGAGAAGCCAATGAAAACAGACCTACTGAGGTCTGTGAGACAGGAAAGGCAGGCAAGGGAGGAGCCTGTCCCCAAACCAAAGACTTCAGTTTGGATTTCCAGCAAGACAGCTGGAATGTCACATTCAATAGTGCTTCTGCTGGCCTAGCTTGGTTTGAAATTGGGGGCATTACAGATTCTTCAGCCCATTCACACTCTCTTAACTATGAATCTCAGAATGAGAGTGTGCATCAAGCATGAGAGCTGTCATTCAACAAAGATGTCTTTTTTTAAAAAAAAATTGCACAATTACATATATTTTGTCCTGTCCTCTTCAGTTTGCATGCAGATAACTTCATTTTATTGCCTAAGGTTCTTAAGAGATGGTATTTGTTACGTGTTCCTCCAGAACTGGATGCTATATTACCATTTTAGTAACAGCAATTGTGTGGTTTATTAGAAAAATGCTTCTATACATTTTAATATTTAAATTCTTCTTAAATCAAAATCAAAGCATGGCCAGATTTATATATCTAGAGCACATACAGATACATAGCTGGCTTTTTAGTGCTTAGATGCTGAATTTCACATGAGGAGAGTGGAAATCCAGGACAGCTTGAAACCACCACAAATGAAATATGGTTTGCAATGCAAGCTGCTTCAACTGCTGTGATTTCCACTAGCATTTCTTGCCCTGAAGCTTAGATGCTTGACAGCGTTTGTTTAAATCGCTTACTAGAAGAGACAGTTCCAGAGTTGCTGGAGGACAGAGAATAAAACAGGGTGAGGATGCAAAAACAGGATGTGGAGAACCAAACAGTGGGGAGGACAGGAGGAAAAGAAGGGAAGTCCAAAAAATGCCAAATGAGAAGAAAAAGGGAACCACAGAAGACGCCACCAAACCAAAATGGAAATGGAAAAGAGTGAGGGAGCCTAAAACTATGGTGCTCCAGAGAAGAAAATTAATGAAAAGGGGAAGGATGCCAAACTAACATTTTATGTTTGTTGCCATATCCTCATCTGTAAACCAGTTGCTGAATTACCCACAACCTGCCCAAAACAGCAAATGTTCATAGTTCGTAGTGTCATTTGAACACTGTAAAACAGTGGTCCCCAACCTTTTTTCACTTGGCAGCCCATTTCCATAAACTGTATCCTTCATATTAGCAACATACTTATAATTAATATAATTGCTGTTTTTATAATTATATGTTCTACTTGTAAATAAATAGCCCAATAATAGAATTAAAAAGCAATGGAATAATAAGGTGAACAAACAATGCATATATACATTCAAAACTCAAAAGATACAAACAATTCAAGAAAATACATCACAGATTATATTTAAAAACTACATTGCATCAAGTAGTTATTACTGTTTTGCACTAAAGTGATAGAAGTATCCTGAGAAAATTCTGGGTGATTGGTCACTATCCACATTATGTTTGTTTTTTTACTGTGCCAGTTTTCAACCAGTAATCCATCTTGGATAGATAATACACAAATGGAAAAATCAATTTAAAACATAAAATAATGACCAAGGGAAGCAATGGAGAGAAGACTCTACTCAGACTCAGACCTCACTTATTGCACACTCCTCACAGGATTGACTGGGGTGTCTGCTGCTAATAGTTCGGCTGTTTTCAGCTCTGTCACAAAAAACAGGCATCAGGGCAGCTCCCATTTATTGATCCTCCAGCTGCTCCATCTTAGATCCTTTGAGGGAGGCTGACAGGCTATGATTCCTTCCATCCTTGCCCCAGATAAGAGCACCAACTAACACCAGCAAAGGATAAAAGATGTATCTATATCTATGCATTGAGGCAGGTTGTGGTTTTCCCCCTCCAGGACTGAGGAGGCCAATGGCTAGGGCCTGGGGAGGTGGAGTGGCCTGCTTGCCTCCCAGGGAACCTGTTGCAAGAAGCCACCTGGCCCACACTGCTCTCTGCTTGGCTCCCCCCACTTGGCCTGTACATTGATTCAGGTGCTAGCATTTGGAGCTTTGTCCCCTGAGCTCCCACCCCCACTCCTACTCTGGTTCCCCTCAGAAAAAGCAACCACCAACCTCGAGCCCACCTTGAAACTTTTCCCCATCACCCCAGCAGGGAAAAGCAGTGCAGCCCTGCCCAAGTCCCACCCCACGTACCCCTAAACGTCCTGGTGCATACCCCTGGGGGCATGTGTACCCCAGGCTGGGAACCACTGCTATAAAATAGTTTAAATCTGGTCAAGAAATTGGTATTTATATTCGTATGTGGTGGTGTTGTAGAAGTGTATAGAAATTTTGGCAAATGGTGTTTAAAGAGATAAAAGAGATAACAGAAATTAATTTAGAAATATGCCCTGGTATAGCATTGTTATCTGTATATGATAAGGTTAATTGCACCCAGGCAATGAAGGATCTAATTACAAATTTACTAACTGCAGCAAGGCTAATTATATCAAGAAAATGGAAAATTCAAGGTGATTTTCAAATAGAGGATTGGTATAAAGAAGTATGGAAAATCGCAATTAATGACAAGTTAACATGTGGAATTAAGGTCAAAAAAGAAATAATGAAAGGGAGTGATTTTGATGTAATATGGAAGATATTCATGCAAAAGGTGTTAGCAAAAGAGGAAGGTGTTACACCCCCAACAAGAAGTTACAATTTTGGAAGGTGGAATAATTCAAGATATAATAGGCTCTGGGGATGGGGTATACTTAGCAATAGTAATAGGTTAAATTTAGGATAGAATAGGTTATTAGATAGAAAGTATATTGGTATGTAGGGTAATAAGAGTAATTAGAAAAGGACAATTAAGGTTTAGGAAAGAAATAAGAATGAAATTATGAATATTATTATTCTGAAAAGGATAGAAATAAGAATGAAATTACTAACAGTATATTTTGAAAATGTTAATTATGGGAATAATTAATAACAATGGGTATAATGAGATTCAGATATATACAGTAGAGTCTCGATTATCCGTCCTGCGGTAATCCGACATTCCGGATTATCCGACATTGCGGCTGCTTGGGGGTGTGGCTGTAGGCAGTTCCGCAACGGGCAAGAAGGGCGAGTGAAGCCTCGCCCCAAAACACGGCCCCAAGCGCGGCAGCGGCAGCGAGCAGGGCGAGTACCTCCAGGCCTCAAAACAAGGGTCAAAGCATGGCAACGGGGAAGGCGATGGGCACAGCCAGGCCCCCAAACACGCCCCCAAGCATTGCAATGAAAAGGAAGAAGGTCGTTGTACCAATGGAGCAGAAACTTGAGGCAATCAAGAGACTGGACAATGGAGAGACGTTGCAGAAGGTAGCAGATGACTATGGCGTTGGAAGGGTAACTGTAGGAGACTGGAGAAGGAACCGATTGGAGAGAGAAAAATGGTGTTCCTCCAGAGTTACTGATGGTGCAGTGAAAGAGAGGAAAACCATGAAAAAGTGTGGCTATGAAAAGGTCAGTGAAGCTTTGTATGCTTGGTTTCTGCAGTTTAGAGACAGAGGTGTGCCTATTTCAGGGCCTATTTTACAGCAAAAGACTGCATTTTCGAAAGGAATTTGATGAAGGGGACCCAGATTTTACAGCCAGCGTTGGTTGGCTCGACAGGTGGAAGAAACGTTATGGAATCCGCCAGCATGGCGATGGGGTTAGGGCTCTAGAAATCGCAAGTACATCGAGCAACAAGAAGCAGCTACGGGGGTCGACATTATGATGCTGCAAAGATGGCGAGACTTGGCTGCGAAGAAACAGCAATCTTCGGGAAACCAGAAAAAGATCACTGATTTCTTTAAATTTTCAAAGGACTGAACTTTTTATACATTACAATGTTGTTACTGTAACGTTACTGCAATGTTACTTTTACTGCAATAAAACTTCAATACGTTTGCAATTCATAGTGATTTCAAGGCTTTTCTTAGACTCTCTGGATTATCCAACATTTTCGGCTATCCGACTATCAGCCCACCTGTTTATGTCGGATAATCAAGACTCTACTGCATAACCAAAATATATAATCAGTATGATTTATAATACATTGTATAAGTAATACTATGTAAATGGAATTTGCAGAGAAATAGAAATGTAAGCATTTTTTAACCTTTCCCTTCATTTTTGTCACATTATGTATTTTTTTTTCTTACAATAAATTAAAATAAAAATTAAACCTGGTATTAAAATGGAGTCAAACCTCAGTTCAAAGTTGCTATTTATTTACTAACTTACCAAGATGTTGTTGAAAGAAGGTAATAAAAATTTCTGATTGACTTTGGCAAGATTCTTCAGGAAATATACACACCAAATTTATTTTCTGATGCTTCCTAGGCCCAGAGGACTGACGTTCTCTATGCATTACCCAGTTGCTTGCCAAGCTCTTTGGACATCTCCAGATATGCAGTGGGGAGACATAACTTGCTGCAACTCCTTGAAACATACCTTCCTTCAAAAGAGGTTTCGTCTCCATACGACCCAGTCCAGTATAAATAACAAATATCCCTGTTGACATAAGGTGCTACTATTAAGTAGCCATATCAGTACTGAGGTGGTGGCTAGAATCCTCTGTGGCACTTACAAATATGTAACCTAGAGTTATGCATTCATGATTATGAATTCATGATTGGGGGACCATGAAAGTTCCCCAGTCACCACTTACTGGGCAGCAGCTGCTGCAATCAACAGGGGTCTGCTCCCCTGCCAATTCTAAAGCAGCTGACTGATGTTTCCATCCCCCACTTCCACAAGGGATGGCCGGCATGAGAGGGAATTGCAACAAGGGCCCTGCTTTTTCCTGTTGCACTGGAGATCACTCACAGAAGGGGATGGAAATGGCAATCCACTGCTTCTCAAGCGACAGGGGAACAGCCCCGTCAATTATGGCACTTGCTGTCTGAGAAGTGGGAACGGAGTGAATTGGGCAGGGGTTCACTGCACCGCACCATAATTACAGTGCTTATGCACATGCAAATCCCATACAGTATTCTGGGTCTTGTTTCTAAAACCACTGAAGGTAGAGCCCTGTATTTTTTCACCCCAAATTCCAAACTAATAATCATTTCCATAAATCAGTATGTAGAGATATGGACAACTGCATGCAGAGCTTGCAAAACTGCTTTTGAAAAGTAGTTACTGTTTAGACATCCAAATAAGTAGTTAGCAACATTATAGTTACAATTTTGAAAGTAACCATTTTCTTTCCCAATTTCTCAAAAGCAAGAACACAGTACTTTTTAGTTTAAAATACCTGGTATGCTACAAGTCACTAGATACAGATTTATTTTTTTTTTAAAAAGCCACTGGATTACAGGAAAAGCATAATAATATGCCCAGAGTTATTTACATTTCCCACTAGCCAGCTACAATACCCAAGAACAAAACTTGGAAATATTTTTAAAACTTGACATCTTAGAATTCTCTCTTTAAAATACAACCCTGACCTGGCTCAGAACCAATGGCTCAAACAGCTTATTGCTAAACAAAACGCACAGAATAGTCACATAAAACTAAACTAACAAACAACTATCCTAAGAAGGATTTTTTAAAAAAAATCTCTCTCTCTCTGTCCCCTATGCACTATATGCAAAAGCAAGTAACTGTGGAAAAAAGACACGTAACAAAACATTCTCTGAACATCCCATTTGCACATCTGCAACATTCAGAGAAAATGGTGAAAAGCAGCATAGTACAAAATCCAACCTACATGTATAAAGTAAAAAGTGTTGCATTAATCAAATGTAATTATGGGGAGCAAATTTGTGCAGCAGCCCAAACCCAGCCTTTTATATGTAGCAGTGATAAGGGAGAAGAGAGGGAGGAGGAGGCGGCACAAATAATACATACAGTGACACAAAAATACTGCCTTGTAGATGCATTCTCCTGAGCACCCCACTTTTGGAGAAGAAAGATGAAACCAACAGACAAGATTATACAGTGCAAAGCTGTATAAAAAGTCTGTGATATTTCAGAATGCTTCATGGCCCAAGATTGTTCTGGTTTTATCAGCAGCATAGAAATAAATTCAAGCAGTTTCACCATAACTGCCTGGCTAGCTTGTTGATTCGGTCACGCTGCTGTTTTGCATCCTTCCTAGAAAAGGACTTTAACTAGAGCACAGTGAAGTCAAATGGTCCACCAAATACAGAAATGTGTGAATACAGAAATGTGTGTGGATACTGGGGGCAAGAGCAGAGAATTTCAGAAGCAAGGCAAACATGGCAGAAGCATGTGTGTGTGTGCACCTTCCCTCTTCTTTCAGCCCGATCACAATCCTCATCCACAGATAAAGTGTAGCTTAAAAAAGATTCTACAGTAAATGACTTTTATTTTTTAAAAAATGAAATAACCGTGAACATATTAACAGGCCTGCAGGTGGCACTACAGTACAGCTGGATAGAAGGTAGATACAGTCCCAATGAACAGTCAAACAATGGAATCCATCAGTTCAATGGTGACAATTTTCAATACAACTCTATCAAGCAGGAACATTTTATTGAAAAGATTTCTGGACAAAGCCGATATTGAAAATTAGATCTGAGAAGTAGTAGTCCCAATCTAAAACTGACAAAACAGTGAACTATTGCCTTTTTAGCTATTTAGGGAGAGATGTACAACATCTCCAAAACATAAAAGTTCTTTTCCCCCTTTACTTCTAGTCTTTGTGGAAACTGGTGCTGGAAATCAATCTCTTTTGAGTTCTCTTCTGGCCAATTGTGCTATTCTGGATTTATTTCTAAGAAATGTTTCCCGAAAGATTTTACTGAAAGGAAGACTAAATGCAATGTGCCTTTCCTTATAATCCAGGAATAGTTGTGGTATTTCAAATTCTAAAAATATCTACTTCCATGAAATACTGTTTCACTACAAACCTAGTTTCTCACTAAATACACAATTTTTAAATCCTGGAGCCATCTGGGAAAAACAGTGGTTTCTTTCTGAGTTTCTACAGTGTACAGAGAATTGTTAAGGGGAGCATGAAGAACAATTTTTCTTTTTTCCTTGGCCTGTGTCAGACTTGAGAGGACTAGTGCCTGGGTTTTGGTAGCTGGGCTCCTGGTGGTCACACACATTCAGAGCTAGCTATTTAAGTCTGCAATAGAATGTCCATCTTCACATCATCCTTTCTAACTTCTTGGAAAGACTAACTAGGCATGAAAAAGGTTCACACTTTCTATTTCATAATATGCAGGAAAACCACATGGCTTCCATACAATTTCAATTTGCAAAAGGCCACAGGAAAGGGACACCGCACCTTTCGTTAGTCAGGAATCCTGTGTTACAGTGACCTTCCTTTAGACGTTCAGTATTGAGGCAGCACAGAAGACAGTGGCTGGAGAGTGTAATGAATGCCATGACATCTCTTAGTGAGAAGCCTCTGGCTCCTGCAGATGCAGGCATGTGCACTCCCCTTCTATACCGTGAGCAAAAAACATGACTCCAGAGGAGGGTTTGGAACCACCAGTTCCTAAGACCTAGCCAGCTTGGATTCATGAGCTTTCAGTGTGCCAACAGCATCTTTGACTGCATGGTAGATAATGTTCTTTACCTGTAAGCAAAAGAAAACATTGAAAATTAAAATCTTGAATAATAGTTTCCATCTGTTTTCTGTTACATTAATATACATGCCAGGAGTTCCTTAAATATTAACTCACTATACTCATGTCTGAAGAGAAGTTCTGTGGGAGGCACCCAAATCCTAATACATCTTAAAGTTTATATACAGATCATTAAATTATCTCCTCAGTAATGAAGTTACATGTTCTACAGGAGCATTTGGGGACAATCTGCGAACACTACCATCTTCTCAGTAAGAGGGATGCTACACAAATTGGACCTCAATTCCTGTGTGCATACTGATTTTTAATACATTTATTGCCCTTCTTTCAAAATGTATAGACACTATGAGCAATTTAGTTTTCTATGATAATCTTTATGAGATAATCATTTTTTAAAAATTAAACTACAGGTTAAGCCTTTCCTAACCTTTTCATCCTGGAGAAACTCTTGAAATAATTTTCAGCTCTCAGGAAACCCCTGCATTTTTCTCCCCAACCACCATCTCTTGTGGAACTCCTAGTGACTTCTTGTGGAACTCTAGGCTTCCGGGGAACCCCAGTTAAGAAACCTTGGATTAAACCGTTAATACAACTGAGTTGGATCCAAAGGTGTCTTTCATGACAAAAATGCACTTCTGTCTGCAAAAGGTGATGATATATTGAGTTCAGGCAATCTTTTTTTTTTATGTCCCATCCAATCTCACGGCATTCCTAAGAGCCCACTCACACTGAGGAGATTTGGAAAAGGGTGGCATGGGTTGAGTCAGGACAATCCTACTGCACAAGTAACATTCTGCTTATGAATCTTTGGATCCCAACTCGCTGTATATTCCAGGGACAGACAACAACACTGGGGCCAGCGACCAAGTTTCTTCCCTTGGGGATATCCAAAAATGGTAAAAAAACCTAAAATCTGCAATTGACTAGAAGTTTACTTTTGGTTTTAAAAAATGGATTTCTAAAATGCTGAACAGTAAAAGCGGGCCCTGCAACCGATTAAAAAGGTCAGGCGGGAGCTTCCAGAATTTTTCTTTGGTGGGGGGAATACAGAAAAAAGATAGTCTAGGTAGTTTGACTATCAGGGTACAAAAGTGGCCTGGGGATCACATGAAGCCCACAGCCAGACTTTGCCCATCCCCAGTATCCATTAATGTTATAAAAGCACCTACGGATTAATTCACACGACCAGCAGCAACCTGCCTTTACTATAAATTATTCTTTAGCTGATTGTAATCATAAACATTTGAAGTACTACTTTTTCCTTCCCCAAATTAGATTTGCCTCTGGGACAATTGCACAAGAGAGTTACCTGCAGCTTATCCTCATGGTTTGTGTGAGTGTTAGATAAGTGCCTGAACTCCTGGGTCAGGCGGAAGCAGTGTTTTACATGTTCAGGAGATACAAAATCTTCTGCTACTTTAATGCAGCTATACAAGTTATGAACCTGTAAAAATTAACAGAGAATATTCCAAGTTAAGTTTTTCAAACTGCCTTATGCCATCCAATTAAAATAATTCCCACTATGAGTCAAACACCAGCTTCGTCAGCAACACAGGCTATGCTGGGTTGAACAGCTGCAATTATTTCCTCCAGGGTCACTGAAGGTGATGAGGTTATAGTTAATTTGTTTACAGGAAAGCCAAGATGACAGACAAAACCAAGATTAAGAAAGCTTGACAACAAAATAGATAGAGAAAAATGCTTCACAGAAAGAATAAAAATAACTGTATTGGACTCCAACTTAGATAATTTGGACTCCAAATTAGATAATTTGAACGTGGGATGACGAGACGTCAAAATTTTAATGTACCTGCACAGAAGAGAATGAAAAAGGAAAACACAGACTTCCAGTGGCTGTGGTGAGGAGTGCGGCTGTCACTCTGCACATCTGCAGGGTGACAGTCACTCCACGAGGTCGGGAGCCTGTTAGCTTTGGCAAAAATAATGGGAAAATATCCCTTTGGAAAAAGGGATTTGGAGGAGCTCAGCAGAGACCATAATTCCAGCGTGAGTGCCCAGGAGAAACACCTGAAAGCCGGGGACATGGTAGTGCCGAAGAGGTCGAGCGAGCCGCCATTACCTCATGGAGGCTTCTAAAGAAAAAATCCTCACCGCCACTTTTTAAAGAAAAGAAGACTTCTTAAGAAGATAAGACGTATCAGAATTTCGCTATTGAGTAGTCGGTAAGAGAATACCAACACATTAAATACTCTACAACAAATATAAGCTGATGTTTGACGGAGATCCATAAGATGATCTCTGGTATACGGACTGTCTCAAGTTTAAAACTACTTAGAGAAGGAGGTAGAGGGGGAGCGGTGAAAGGGAACAGAGAAAGGAGATGGGACTGAGTTACGATCTTAATCAAACACTGTTCCCCGCTAACCCCCACTACAAATGTAAAGTATATGAAAGTAAAAACCGGTTAAAGGAAATAAAGGATTTAACAATTTGCCTAGTGACAAAGAAAAGAGAGGAAAATAATAGGAAAAGACAAAAGACAGAAATAAACTGGACGAAGGGAAAAGAACACTGAAGGAATGGAGTGGGGGAGAAAAACAAATTGAAGATTGAAGACTGAGACGTTAGAATATTGAACTCCAGTTAAAAGGCAAATATTTTATAAATAAAAACAAACAAGTAAGGAAAAATGAGGGAAAATGACTGTGAGCAGGTTAAACGTAACAGAATGATTATTTAAAAGAGAACCACTTAAGTCATGGTAATTTGAGAAATTGAAAAGGTTGAGATAAAAACTTTGAGAGGTAAGAATCTTGTTTAAAAATGGAAAATATGATTTGAGGTAGAGGACAAATGTTAAAGTACTAATTAAAGGGAATTTGTTGGTCAAGTGACAGTTAAGGTACAACCGACTATGAAATAAGATGAATAATAAGGGAAGGTTTAAGGTAGGTATATAAAGTGTATTTTGTATGGCTGAATTATTGTTAGATGTTGTATAAAAAAATTAGATATATATGAAATAAGATAAAATTGATTTAAGAATAAGGATATGAAGTTCTACGAAAATATATAGAAAATGATGTATAACATGTAAGAAAGTATAACTATGTATGTAGTATAAAGACAAGATGTTTTAATTTTGTGTTTTTATTTAATAAAAAGATTTTAAAAAAAAGGAAAACACAAATCATATTTCAAACATTAAAAAATTAAAATTTAGAAGTATCCAATCATTCATGACCTTCTGAAATAAAAAAAAATCAAATTTTTCACTGGTCCAAAAACGAGGGACAATTAATATGCAAATATTTTCCCTGCTTATGCAGCCCATATTCTCCTCTGTTCAGAGTCTGCAGCAACTAAACACTGTAGCCTCTCACTAATGATAGTTTTCAAATCAAGAAACACTGGTTATCAAGTTCAGAACAAGCCAGAACCTTACAC
Organism: Ctenosaura bakeri; assembly: GCA_948474755.1. Classification (NCBI taxonomy): domain Eukaryota; kingdom Metazoa; phylum Chordata; class Lepidosauria; order Squamata; family Iguanidae; genus Ctenosaura; species Ctenosaura bakeri. The sequence continues at coordinate 199,407 of CAOLHI010002360.1, read as the reverse complement.
AACTTCAAACTGCGATACATAATGCTGGTCTGTTCTGAATCTGCTAATTAGAGCTTCTTGATTTGGGTGAAACTGGAAACTATGGTTAACTGGAAATTGCCAGCATTCAAAGGAAGAAGAAAAAGAGGCAAAACTTCTGTGTTTAATTCTGCTAATTAACTGAAGAGAGACAAGTTAATCAAAGAAATGTATGGAGAAAATTGCTGAGATGGTTCTTGAGAGAAAATAGTGCTTTCTTTCTTAAAACAATACACGCAGCTCATGATAGCATGACTATCCAATGGTGTGCTATTTCTGTAAAAGAGTGTAGCAATCACAGACTACCTTTTTGCTCTTTCTGATACACTTTATAAAAAGACTTGTTCCACAGTGCTACTACTCTAATTTTTAGAGCCCTAGCTCCACACTCACCTGGTGAGGGGCCCCTGCAGGAATAAATACAGCATCTCCCAGGAACTGCACTATTGCCCAGCCTTGAACTCCATACTCTTCATACAGACGCTTACGTAGGGTCTGGTCCAAGTACCAGCTTTGGTCATGAATTGGGTCATGATCTGGAGGATTTTCTTGCCCTTGTTCTTCACCAACCTAATGCAAAGACATAAGATTTCTTCTAAACAATCCCCAAACCAAATTATTGGACTATGAGAATTGTTTAGTTTTGCTCAAGTAGATTTTGCAGCAATAGCAGATATAGGAGAAAATCCATACCTTGTGTGACAGAATTACTAAAATATATGACCAGTGTTCCAAAAATATCCCCAAAACTTTTGTTAAATTTAGGGTATTTATATCATCTCTTTCAGTAGGACTGTTAAGAACAGTCCAATGAAAATACCAGGATATGTGTGTTTTAAAATTATCAGCAAATATAAGATACTGAGCAAAATCATAATAAGCTTCCATTGCTGAAACACCAAATCACCATACCTTCCGGAGAAGCTCTCTGATCTTTTCAGCATCCTTAGCAGCGTAGATATGCCACAACGCCCCCGGTTTTTCTTTTGCTTCATGGATCCGCTGTTTTGTAACATCATCAGCATCTCCTTCATCAATGGTTTTCAGAACTTCTGAAATTCACACCAATACATTACATAGTGTTTTGTTTTGTTTTAGTTTAATGTGCAAAAAAGCACAGGTTTAAGCAATCAGGTCATTTTAAATGACATCCTGGAGAAAGCAACAACTGGATGCATTCCCCATGCTGACACAGCATATTATCTACTGCGCATACAGCTCACATGTACAACACAGTGATTTTGTCAGCAAGGGTCAAACAGCTTAGATTTAGCAGGATCATTCCATTTATGGAACTGTCACTGCCAGTGGAACACCCCAGCCTCCCTGTTCTAAGAATCTGGACATACAGAGGGCTGTGAGGAAAAAGAAAGAGAAAATCCAATCTTACTTGCAGGCTTCCCTTAGGATGACATTAGATTTGCTCCACTATCTGCAACATTTTTTTTAAATCACAAATGTATCTCCAAAATACCTTAAAAGCTTGTGTAGTTTGCATTTTGTGTCCAGGTAATATCTGCAATCCTAGAACAATGGCTATCCTAGAACAGTTAGCAGTTGGAAAAAAGAATATGCTTCCCACAATGTTCCTCAGAATCTCTGGACATGTTTCATTAGGATAGAAATGGTCATATCTCTAATGGTCCTGGTAGGGGGGAGCACTTATGATTTAACTGTGGAATAGATTGAGTTTAAGAACTTATGGCTATAAGTGGTTTGTAAGTCTGTGTTTATTATGTATTAGGTATTGTGTGTTATGTATTGTTATGTAAGAATAATCAATAAAAATTACATATATACATATATCATTAGGAACATTATTTCAAAACAAGCTGATATACCATTCCCATTTGTAAATTTCCTCGTGACTATGTATTTCAACTTGCAACTTGAACTGGCTCATTTATCCCTCCCATTGCTTTTCTGACTAATTTTGCTTATTTTTGGATGCTACTTCAAATGCAAACAACTACACAGCCACAAAGAACAAATCCAAAGAAAAATGACATGCAGTGGTGCAGGTATAATTCAAAGAATCATTCACAGTTGTGGGGAGACTTAGAAGTTATTTCCTGAAAAGACATCTTTTATAAAAGCTTACCATCATCATGAGCACCTTCCCCAATGGGGATTCCAACATACACCATAACATTAACAGCATCTGATACATCCAAGTGCAAATTGGTTGTACCAACTCTTCTGTCTTCTGCAGTTATCAGTCCTACAAGGAAGCAGTAAAGAGACCACTACTTTGAATCTATTGGTTATTCATTTACCCTCCATAGTTATAAAGGGATGTTTTCTATTATGTTGCTACATTCAAAAAGTCTACAACATCAAGCATACTCATGTCAAAATAGTGCACTCAAGATGAAAACATGAGATCTCCCTGCTCATTTCGCTTTTTGAAAAATATCAAGAAAAGGCAGATAAATCAGAAAAACAAATTAAGCAGCATGTTCCAATAAAATACTTTCCTGGAGACACTAAATTCTGAGAAATGAAATGCTTACTTTTAGAAAACTGATTCACTCTATCCATGTGTTCCTAACTTTAAAAAAAAAGGAAAGGAGACAAGCACAATATACAACTTTCAGATCCCTCTGTAGGTACAACAAAATAGATCATGTAACTTCCATCCTCAAAGCAATCAAAACAATCTATTCTGTCTCTTTTACTACTATTACTATTATTTCTCTATTACTACTGTACCTGAAACAGTGTACAACGCGGTAAAAAGGAATATATTACATATTAATTTTGAAGCTTCACATTAAAAGTGCTGAGGACTCAAGCTCTACAAAGAAATCCAGAAGTCAGGATGCACAACAGTTAGCATATTACTGATTTTCAGTGCTTTTATTGTTCTCTTAATATTGAAACAATGGAAAGAAACTGAATACTACTGCGTTGTCATGCTTTAGATATTTACAAGTATTCCGATAAAAATAATTTCCCAGAAAATCTTTGAAGTCTCATTACATGAATTTTCTGGCCTTATTTTCTGATCAAAGAATTTCAGTTCAAATATTCTGATGCAAAACACATATGTAGATGTAAAATTAGTATGTATACATTAAAGTTCTGTGTATGAAATTAAGTCAAAGATGCTAAGAATCTAACAGTCTTAGAACATCCAAGAAGCCTTCTAATGCAAATGTTTCTGGAGAATATAGATTAGTGGTGCCATTCTTATAGAGCTGAGAGTTTTATGCCTAAAGTTATGCAAACTATCTATCACAAAGCTTTAAAAAGTAACACATTAGTATTGTAGTTTAGCCCTTGAAGCACACATACTGCTGAGACAGCACACATAGCTGAGACAGAGCTTGTGTACTACGATTCCTAGAGTTGATGCTTGCTGACAAGCTACACAATTCTGCTGGTGGAGTGTAATTCCATCCACGGAGGACAGGACCAATAACTGCCGCCAGACACAGGCTAGCCAACCATAAGTTCTCAGTTAAACTCGAAATTGTTGGCTATTATTCTGTCCATGACATTCTCTGGATGTTATTTTTCAGGGACTGAATCACAGCTCCTGAATCTGCTGAAAATGATAATCAGAGCTGGGCACTATGTACATTTATGATATTGTCTTGTAGTCTGATAAACAAGCTCTCCCACTGCATACAGACGACTTCATCAGCATACAGATTCTAATGAGCTTTAATGACAAGACAGAATCCTGCAGCACACAAGAGTCCAGGCAGCAGGCCAGCACTATCAACAGAACCAATGCCAAGCAATCGTCCTCACTCCCATTCTACTCATGTGCTCTGGAAGGAATTGATTATCAGTTGTATAAAAAGTTACTGAGAGATCCAGAAGAAAAAGCAGTCACATTCCCAGTACCATCTCTCCCAACAGACAGCTAACCAGGGGAGTTATGGTATAATGCTCTATTCAAAACCCTGACTGGTACAAAACTAGAGAATTCCTGGAGCAATCCCATGACTGCTTGCTTAGTCATCTTACTCCCAAAAGGTACAACTGAAGCCAGTCCACAAATTTAGAAACATCTGGTCCAAAGAACTTCTTCAAGAATGGGCAATCTCCTCTTCTTCAGACATCAGGAAGCAGTCTTTCCTCCAATGATTTCTTTACCACAACTGTAACAAATATACTTAATGTAGGCCAAACTGAATTCACAGGCCATGAAGTACAAAAGGCTAAAGAAAGTAAGTAAACCTTTTATAATCTAAAAACATGTCCTTCCTTTAGAAACTGAGGTTGACTATTTACCATTCACAGAGTTGTGCTGTACAGTGGAATTCAAGCTGGAACAGTAGCGAGCGATTTTATCCACAAAAATCTTAGTAGATCACAAGTTGAACATGAGTCAGCACTGTGATGCAGCAGCCAAGAAAGCCAACATGATTCTTGGTTGAATCAACAGGAGTATGGTGTCTAGGTGGAAGAAAGTAATAGTACCACTCTACTCTGCTTTGGTCAGACCTCATCTGGAATACTGTGTCCAGTTCCAGGCACCTCATTTCAAGAAGGATATTGGCAAGCTGGAGAGTTTCCAGAGGAGGGTGACCAAAATGGTGAAGGGTCTGGAAGTCATGCCCTATGAGAAGTGTCTTAGAGAGCTGAGTATGTTTAGTCCGCAGAAGAGAAGGTTAAGAGGAGACATAATAGCCATATTTAAAGATTTGAAAGGATGTCATATCGAAGAAGGAACAGGCTTGTTTTCCACTGCTCCAGAGACTAGGACAAGGAGCAATGGATTCAAACTACAGGAAAAGAGATTCTACCTAAACCTCAGGAAGAACTTCTTGATGGTCAGAGCTGTTCTGCAGTGGATTATGCTGCCTTGGTGTGATGGAATCTCCTTATTTGGAGGTTTTTAAACAGAAGCTGGATGGCCATCTGTTGGAAGTGCTTTGATGTGGGGTTCCTGCAGCGCAAGGGGTTAGATCGGATGGCCCCTAGAGTCTCTTCCAACTTTATGATTCTAGGAAAATATACAGTGAGTCTCAGAAAAGCTTTTTCTGATGGAAAGAGCTGTTGAAACTGCCTTTCTGCTACCAGAACAATATTGGCTAACACTACACTGATGAAGTTTAATATGAAAGTAAAATAATGCATAAATTCCTCTGATTTGCAATTTGAAGGACATTGGACGTGACATATTTCTTTTATGTGATTTACACAATGTAAGTTTTCATTCAGTCTAGGAGGAAATTAAATTATAAGCAACATCAATAACAACTGACTCCTATATAACTTCTCACTCTACATGTTTGTGCAAAAGGAATCACAGAAGCAGGAAAAAAAATGACCCTAGCTTACATACCATATGCATTGTACATTTTGGGACCCAGGTCGGGTCGCACAAAGTAGCTTGGCAACCTAGATGCCAGATTCAATCTTCCATCCCTCTTAGTGTACTCTGGGAGAGGAAGGTTCTCCATTAAATCTTCAAACCTGAAAAATGGAAGTATCATGTTTAGACACTGGGACTGAAGACAGCAGCAGTAATTTCAAGAACACTAAGAAATAAGACCCAGTGCCACAAAAGATCTTCTACCTTGTAGGCATCATGTCTCTAAAATCTTCTCCTGGAGGCCAGTCTTTTAATTTCAATACCATAGGCTGCCCATCATCTGCTCTGAGGCGCTCTGCATAAAGAAATAAAATAAAATAAAAATAAAGTAAAGTAAAAAAGCATCTGGCTTATATATTGCTCTCTCACAAACATTCTGCATCTTCCCTAAAATTTACAGGCCCCTCTGCCCATGGGAAGAGAAACAAAAGCCTAAATCTATAATGGAGAGCCAGTGTGGCATAAGGTAAGCTTGGGCAAGTAAAACTACTTTACAGGTCTGTTGAGAATATAGAAGTATATAACTGTACACTAAACAGAGGGGAAAGGTGGGCACAAATTTGAAGAACTACTTAAAAATGAATTTCTATGTTTTTTAAAGGAACATCTCCTTATCATTCAAGTTTTAGTATAACCACACATTTCTATGTATGGGTAAATTTATGGGGGGACTCTAATGTTAAGTATTAATGAAAGAAATACATTTAATATTTGGTGTCAAAGTCAATGAAAGGGTAGCCAGAATTAGGACTCAACAGTTCTTCGAAAATCAACTACTACTCTTTTGCTCAATTAAGTATTTGTTTCCTTAGCAACAAAAATGTAAAGAGTGTTAATGGAAAGAGAAAGAGAAGACCAAGGATATAAAAAACTGGCCCTCACTAGATCTGTGGAAGGCCAGAAAAAAATGGGGAAAAACATATATTGCTTTGATTTTTTTGTAAGTTTTTTTTCCTGGGGGAAAAAAAAAGAATATTATCTTTTAGAACAATAAATGAAATGTTTAAGGCCAGATGTTAATAAATGTACTTTCCCAAAATATTTCTAAAAGCAATTTAACAGGAAAAAAATTGTGTATGACTTGTATAGGTTCATATCCTTAGAGTTCCTGGTTTTGGTTTTCCTTTCTCAGTACTTTTTATGGAATGAGTGCTTTAAATCTGCTTGATATTATGAAGGACTAGAAAAGACAAAGTAGTTTGCTTTGCTAATGCTGATGGTTTCTTTCCTTTTTACCATTTTTCCTGCTCCTCACAAAATGGCAAAACCAGAGTTCAGGTGTTCTGTACAATCCAAGACCCTGATAGCTCCATCTGTAATTATTGTCCAAATAAACTGTGTTTTTCATATTCCAAACATTATAATCTGATGCCAAACCAATTTGACATATTTATGTTCATAGGGGAACAAAGTGACTCTCAATCTGTAAAAGGTACTAATATAGCATTTTTTTCAAATACTTATGTTCCCTCACTCAGTCCCCCCAGATAAAAGGATTCCCACCCACCCCCCCATGGCTTCAAAATTAGGGGAATTCTACATTTCCAGCTATTACTACAAGACAGTTTAAAAGTGCTCATGGTCTATGAACAATTAGTAGTTTGGAAATGCACGCTATCAAGGTTTGGTTTTTGGTAGCACAACTAAGTGTTGTTTGTTTTTAAGAAACAGCCATAATGATAAGCTTTCACAAGTAATATCAACAGAATGCACAGATATGCATTTGCCAAGACGTGATGCACTTAGACTGCACTTACTAGAAATGACTTCAAAACCATCCCAGAAGTCACGCACTTTAACATCTGAGATTATGGCACAGTTCCTACAGTTCACCAGATCTACATCCTGATCTCCAAATTCCTGGCTAAACGCCTCTGGTTTCCAGAGTTCAGGCTTCAGCTTCTTATGAACACCAGAAACTAGAACAGGCTGTGGAAAGATTAATGAGGAATTATTCCACTATGAATTCTCACCAGTCATAACAGAGTGGAGGAGGCTTGCAGCATGCTGGCTTTTCCTCTTGGACACTTTAATAAAGCAGTGTAACATACATTACACTACACAGGAAAACACCCAACTTCTGTATTAAGAGCAGCTGCTTTCTCAGCCTGCACAAATTATGCAAACCAAATTCTACACATAAGCAATGGGAAAGATAAGATTTCCTGAATTTGAGAAATTCTGACTTGAATTCTGAAAGTCCACTCCACATTGCATCTAGCCTTTTCCCAGTTTTCAGACCTAGAAATTTACTGTTTTAAGTTAATGGGATGCTTGAGGTCTCAGGATGCTAAACTCAACCCCCAACATAAATCTATGCCTTTATATTACAGACCAATGCATTTTTACTCTGTTTCTTCCACTTAAGGTAACAAAGCCTAAACTGGAGACTGGAAAACTTGTATTTTTTTGACTATTTGAGTCGTATGCAAAAAGGAATTTTTCTAAGCTCTAGTCTCACCAAAAATATAGACTATACATAGCTGTTAGTTTATTTTAAAGTCTGCATGCTAACTGTCACAGATAAAGAAGGTGAGAAGCTGCCTTTTGATTTACCTGGCCCTGCTTCCAACACTCCCTGAAGATCTTCCAGTTGTTTTTGTTGCTGGGGTCATGAAGACATAGAAGCCTTCCATCACAGAGCCAAGAATGGGAAGTGTGTGGATCTAGCACATTTAATCCCATTACCATTTCTTTCACTTCTTTATGTGTATCAACCAAATTGCTTGCTCGCTTGGCTGCATCAGACGTCTTCTTATTTTCCACCACAGAGGCAATAATATGATCAAGGAAGTTGGGTAAACTGGCTTTGCTCTTGGCCCCCTAGAAGATATCAACCCACACAGAGACTTAAGTCTTGTGGTAAATTAGGAAAGAATGATTGTTTTATCAGACATTGATCTTTCAACCAGCTAGATGCTTAGTAGAAAAATGAACATATTACAATGGATGAAAAGACAAACACACATAGGGGTAAGAAAGGGGAAACCCACACCTCTGCAAAAGCTCAGTGTATGCTCTCTAGTGCAGACAAAAAATGAATCCTACAGCTGTTAAATACACTACACACACATTATATACACATACACATTATATATACACATTTTGAAAAAACTTTCAGAGCCTACTAGACTGAGTTATAACATACAATACAACCCCCATATCTGCGGGGGATTGGTTCCAGGCCACCTGTGGAGAAGGAAATCCACGGATAGTACTGAATGCTATGCGATTGGGCCCTGGGCTTGCAGCTGGAGGCGGGAAAACAGTGGGCAGCACGATTCCATGCTACCCACTGTGTGCTGCAGGGATCAGGCCCTAGGCCTGTGACTGGAGGAGGGAAAACAATGGGCAGCACGATCCCGCACTGACCGCTGTTTTCACCTGTGGATAACTGAATCCGCAGATTATGAATCTGCGGATATGGGGGTCGTACTGTACTTAGGTTTGGTCATTTCTGACTTACGGCAACCCTAAGGTGAACCTATCATGGGATGTTCTGGGGGCTGAGAGTGTGTGACACGCTCAGTCACCCAGTTGTTTTCCATGGCTGAATGGGGAACTGAATACTGGTCTCCAGGGTCATAGTCTAACGTTCAAACCACTACACCATATTGGTTCTGTTGCTGCCTACCAAAATCATGTTACTCCTTTAAAGGTTATACCCAGATTCAGGGAATTAACCAAGATCCAGCAGAGATCCATACTGGAGGAAGAAGAGGGAGTTCTTTTATGTCAGTCCCATTTTCCTCCCTTAACCTCCATAGACATCTCACAGATGATGAGGAAAATCTTTCCAATTTTACCATTTAATCTATTGAAATTGAAGATCCATAATCAAGCTAGTATTCAAATTTGCACGTACTAAGCTTGTACAAGATTCCTCCACCTGATCATTCCATCCTCATACTACATCTCTTTACAAATACAGGTCACAATGTTTTAAGGTCCACTTGATTTTCTAGAGGGGCATGAGACAGGTAATTATAAACATAAAGCATGATCTCCCTATGCTGTTCCTAATGCATGTAGATGGGAAAAAGATGGGTATGGGATAGATGGGAAAAAGATTCCTAATTCTTTCATCAAACCAATCTGAGAGATGTGCAGTTTACATGCACAGAGTTTAAATACAAAAACAAAGCCATATAAGATGTGAGCACTTCAGAGTGTTTAACTGTGTCCGTGCTAATTAATCCAAAATCCTACTCCACTTGCTCCCAAAAATACACTGATACTGCCATTTTGTTCATTCACTTGAACCGTGTTTTTTAAAAAGAGGAATATTCAACTATCTATTCACAGAAAAGAAAAATGTATTACTTACAGTGGAAGCTCCAGAAAAGACAGGAAGAAAGGGGATTCCTGTATCAAGTGAGGACTGAGGCAGCTTTCCTGGCCCAGAGTTAAGCAAATCACGAAGACTGGAACCTTCTGTCTTGTTGCTTGTGGCAACTGGGCCCAACAAAAGACTATTAAAGAGCTTTGGGGTTAAAGGAGATGCCTTAGCACTAGAGTTGAAGGAATCCAACCCAAAAGGTGACTGGGATTCTTTACTGAGCACTGATCTCAGTGAACCTGCTTCTGTAAAATAGGCAAGAAAAAAGGAAAAAAGATTTTTAAAAAATATTCTAATAGAAGTACCTTTCTAGTCACAGAGAAGAACTGTAAGACTAAAATTATACACATACACACACATGTAAACACCCATACCCCTTCTTAGTCACAATATCTGAAATGAAATCATTGCCACAAAATTTAGAAGTGGACCTAATGGGCATAATACTATGTTGGAATTAGAAAAAGAGAACCAGTATAAGGAAGAAAAACAAAGCAATCTGAATGTCAAAGGACTAGTATGAACAGGTTGCTTACCTGTAACTGTGGTTCTTCGAGTGGTCATCTGTGCCATCATACACTAGGAGCTTTAGCGCCTGCGCGGTAGCGTTCGGAAACTTCTACAGCTTGTTCGCTTGGCGGGAACCCCTCCCCCACGCCGGTACTGCGCATGCTCCTCCCGCCGAGCAATGGTCTCTCCTCAGTTCTGTCGTCCGCCGTAGAACCTACAGGGACCTGAGAAAGAGGGGAGGAAGGGCGGGTGTGTATGATGGCACAGATGACCACTCGAAGAACCACAGTTACAGGTAAGCAACCTGTTCTTCTTCTTCGTGGTCTCTGTGCCTTCATACACTAGGAGACTGTGTAGCTTACCGGTCGGACGGCGGGTCAGGTCCTACAGCACGGAAGCCAACACCTCACGTCCAAACCGGGCATCTCTGCGCGACCGGCAGTCGAGCCTGTAGTGGCGCACGAAGGTCGATGGTTGGGACCAGGTCGCCACACGGCAGAGTTCATGCAGGTCAACTCCTCGCAGGAGGGCCGCAGAAGTAGCCACCGCTCTGGTGGAGTGGGCTCGAAGCAGGACTGGCGGAGGCTTCCTCGCGAGCTCATACGCCAGTTGAATAGTCCTCACCACCCATTTGGAGAAGCGCTGGGTGGACACTTTGAGGCCCTTCCGACGTCGCCCATAGCAAACGAAGAGATGCGGCGTCTGTTGGAAGGAAGCAGTCCTGTCCATGTAGAAGGCCACGGCCCGACGCACGTCCAGGGAGTGGAGAGACCGCTCCAACGGTGTCGTCGGGTTCGGGAAGAAGGCAGGCAGGATGATGTCCTGGTTGAGATGGAAACTGGACACCACCTTAGGCAGGAACGAGATGTCAGGTCTCAGGACCACCTTGTCCCTGTGGAAGACCGTGAAGGGCTCATCGGATCGAAGAGCTGTGATCTCACCCGCTCGCCTCGCTGAGGTCACCGCTACCAGGAAGGCAGTTTTCATGGTCAGGAGCCTGTCATCCGAGGTCGCCATCGGCTCGAAGGGCGGCTTTGTCAGCTGCGAGAGCACCAATGAGAGGGACCACGGCGGTAGCGGCGGCGATACCGGCGGGTAGAGATGATGTAGTCCTTTCAGGAACCGCTTAACGGTATCGTTCCTGAAGAAGGCCGAGGCAGCCGACCGTGGCGGTTGGTATGCCACGATCGCGGAGAGATACACCTTCAGGGATGGAAACGCCAGCCCCTGTTGCCGGAGGTGCAGGAGGAAATGCAGGACGGTCGAGAGCCCCGCGGGCGATACCGGCTCACTCCTCTCGTTAGCGAAGGTCAGGAAGCGTCGCCACTTGTATTGATAGTTGCGACGGGTGGATTCCTTCCTGGCCGCGACGAGGACGGTACCGAGGACGGGGTCGTCTAGTGCGATATCCTCCAGGCATGGAGAGCCAGGCGTGGCAGGTCCGGATGGAGGACTCGGCCGCCGGAGTGGGAGAGCAGGTCCGGTGTCGGTGGCAACCGGAGCAGGTCGTCCTGTGCGGCTTGTAGCAGGGGTGCGAACCAATGTTGCCTCGGCCAATACGGGGCTACCAGGATCGCGTCGGCTCGGTCGGCGAGGATCTTCGATATCGTCCGGCCGAGCAGCGGGAACGGCGGGAACGCGTAGAGGAGTTCCCCGGTCCACGGAAGCTGGAAAGCGTCCCCGATGGAGGCGCGATCGTGGCCCGCTCTGGAACAGAATCGGCGACACTTCGCGTTTTCCCTGGTCGCGAAGAGGTCGATCGATGGTTCGCCCCAGCGGTCCCGAATCAGTCTGAACGCCTCTCCGGAGAGAGACCATTCGTGATGGGATGAGGTGTCCCTGCTGAGGGCGTCTGCCGTGGTGTTCTCCTGCCCGGCCAGGTGAACCGCCACGGGATGCGTGTGCAGACGAATGCACCAGTCCCACAGGTCGAGCGCGATGTGGAGCAGGGTCGTGGAATGAGTCCCACCTTGTCTGTTGATGTAGCAGATGGCGGTGGTGTTGTCCGTCAGAATCAGGACCGTGCGCCCCGCCACGGCGTGGCGGAACGCCCGTAGGGCTTTCCAGACGGCGAGTAGCTCCAACGCGTTGATATGGAGAGCGGTCTCGTCGTCGGTCCATCTGTCGCGGACTCTGAGATCGCCGCAGTGGGCACCCCATCCATACAGGGAGGCGTCGGTCGTTACCGTCACCTTCGGTGTCGGCTGTTGGAAAGGCATCCCTGACATGAGATTGCATCGCGACTGCCACCATCGGAGGGATGAGCGGACGTCTCCCGGCAGCTGCAGTCGGAGTGTCTGTTCGTCTCGCAGGGGGTCGAATATGCGGACGAACCAGTGTTGAAGAGGTCTTGCTCTCAGCCTGGCGAGATATGTCACAGCGGTCGTCGCAGCCATGTAGCCCAAGAGCTGCTGGACGCTTCTCGCAGATAACGTCGGGGCCGTACGAGCGTGAGCGGCGGCCCGGATCAGGGTTTGGGCTCGAGACTCTGGCAGGTACGCCCTGGCGGAGGTCGAGTCGAGCGTCGCCCCGATGAAGTCCAAGATCCTCGCCGGCTCGAGGTGGGACTTCTTCGGATTCACCCGTAGACCAAGGCGGGTCAGGAGTGACAACGTCATGTGGACGTCGTGGTAAAGTCTCTGTTTGCAGGACGCCACCAACAGCCAATCGTCGAGGTAAGGGAAGACAGAAGCGCCCTTCGTCCGCAGGTAGGATACCACCGGGGCCATGCACTTGGTGAAGACCCTTGGGGCAGTCGAGAGTCCGAACGGCAGCACCTTGTACTGGTAACAGGTGTCGTCGACTGCGAAGCGGAGGTACCGTCTGTGCTGCGGGCGAATGGCGATATGGAAGTATGCGTCTCGGAGATCGATGGAGGCGAACCAGTCCCCTCGATGTAGGAAGGGGAGGATCGACGGTATCGTGACCATCTTGAACCTTTTGGGGCGGATGTAGTAGTTCACCCCTCTGAGGTCTAGGATCGGCCGGAGGGTACCGTCGGCTTTCGGTACCGTGAAGTACCTGGAGAAGAAGCCGGTGGTCTTGGCCTCTTGCGGGAGCTGCTCGATCGCCCCTTTCTGGAGGAGGGATTGGATCTCTTCCAGGAGGGCCGGACTCGACGGCGTGGAGTAGTAAACGCCGCGAGGAGGAATATCGAGAAACTCGATGGCGTAGCCAAGACGGACGATGGAAAGCACCCAAGAGTCCGTGGTGACATACTGCCACTCCGCTAGGTGTCGAGCCAGTGTCGGTCGGTCTCCGAGCGCTGATGGTAGGCTGAAGAGTGGGTATTGGTAGGTCCTGCCAGGCACATCAAAACCGAGACTTTGTCTCGGAGGAGGACTTCTTGGACGAAGCCGGGCGCCGCTTAATCGTGCGTCTGGCCGATGAGCCGGAGGACGGTCTCGACTGTCCAGACTGGGCCGAACGCTGGAACGACGAGGTGGAAGATCGTCGCCAGGATGGGCGGAAGGTGGAGGCCCTGCGGGCTTGCGTGGCCGGCTGCAGCCCGATCTTTTTGGCGGTCAGCCTCGCCTTGACGAGATTGTCCAAAGCTTCGTCTGTGGACGAATTGAATAGGCCTTCACCGTCGAAGGGGAGATCTTCAATCCTCCTTCTGGTGTCCTCCTGGATGTCGGCCGGTCGCAGCCAAGCATGGCGGCGGAGGCCGACGGATCCCGCCATGACCCGGGAGGCAATCTCCACTGCGTGCCTGGAGGAGGCCATCTGGTGCCGAGCGATGGAGATGGCCTCGTTGTAGATCACGGAGGAGGCTTGGCGGATGTCCTCCGGTACCGCCTCCATCGCCGGTTGCAGGCGATCGAGCACCTTTTTCAGGTATGCCGCGAGGCAAGCCTGAGTGTTGGACAGCCTGATCTGCAAGGAGGCAGCTGAATAGAACCTCCTTGCGTAGGCGTCCAACTTCCTGCCCTCTTTGTCCGGCGGGGTGGTGTGTTGCCTGCCGGAGCCCTTCGTCTGTGCCGACTCGACGACCACAGAGTTCGGTGCAGGGTGATTAAAGAGATAACCGGCGTTATCCTTCTGCACCCTGTAGAGGTGTTCTAACCGCTGCGGTATCGGCTGAGCCGAGGCCGGTCTATCCCAGGCGGCCTTCACCAGTCTGGATACCCGGGGCAGGAGAGGCAGCGGGGCCGTGGAAGGTCGCTTCTCCTCGAAGACGGAGAAGGCTGGATCGTCGTCCTCCGGCTCCGCATCGGCGATCTTAAGGCCGAGGGTAGTGGCCATGCGGAGCAGCATCGCAGAGAACTGGTGGACGTCCTCTGGAGCAGAATCTGGGATCGGGTCCCCGAATCCCAACGGAGGAGACTCCTGGGAGGCCGCCTCAGACACCTCTGACTCCGCACTCGAGTCGTACGACTCCGAGCTCGGTGAGTCCTCTCGCCGCTCGCTTTCCGGCTCCTTCGTAGTCGCCGCAGGTGTTGCCTTCCTAGGCTTCTCCGCAGCCGGGGCGGTGGTAGCAGCAGCGTCCCGCTTGGGATGGCTGACTACTGACTTCACCCTCTTGGTGGTGACCGGGGTAGTCTGGCAGGCTGACGTCGTCGTAGCCCGCTCAGTCACCACCGACTCCGTAGGGCGCGTCGCCGTTGCCGTGACCCTAGGAGGTGGCGATATCGCCCGATACCGTGGTGAAGGCTCCCTCGCCCTATGATATCGAGGAGAGGGAGAGCGGCTGAAGGAGCGGCGGTCCGACGGAGATCGGCTTCGGCGTCGACGGTACCGAGCCTCGTCCCCTCTAGGCGAGTGCGATTCGCGCTGTCGACGAGGTGACCGGGACCTCCGGAAGGTCTCCCAGCGACTCGGGCCACGATGGTACCGATCCCGGTACGATGGCGAATGCGACCGATAGGAGGCCGGGCGCTCTCTCCATTCAGATTCCCTCGCGTACCTGGCCACGTAGGACGCCGAGGTGTATCTGGAGGCAGACGAGCGAGGTTGTTCCTCTCTTGTCTCCCTCGGAGGCGGCGAGGCCACCGGACGCTCGGAAGAGCGGGACCGGGACCTGAAGGAGGTCGAACGCCGCTCCGGAGAAGCAGAGGGCTCTCTCTGCTGCAGGTCGGCCGACCTGCGACGGCTAAGAGGGCGGTGGCGCTCCTCCACCAGGGTTGGAGGGTCTGCCACAGGCGAGTCCGGGCGCTGTTGGGGAACGTCCTCGATCTCATCCTCCAAGAGATCGACGGACTCGCCTCGCCCTTTGGAAGGCTGCTGAGTAGGAGGAGGAGTAGGAGGTTGAACGTCCCCAGCCGGGGAGCGCTTCTTTTCCTTCTTCTTCTTCTTCTTCTCCTTCTCCTTGCCTCCGTCCGGAGCAGGGCGCTTTTTAGCAGGCGTCTCCATAAGGGGAGCCTCAGCCTTCCTCGCCGTCGAGGATCCTTTTGCTGACTTGGCAGCCGCCGACAGCTTCGGGATCCTCGGTAGCGCCGAGATCGGCGTCTTCGCCGGTACCGAGCCCGATACCGACGAGGTGGACGGAACGGCAGCCGCCGATACCGTCGATGGCGTGGTCGTCTTTTTGTCGGCCATCTTGGAAGTGGAGGTCTCGTCTATCGCCCGCAGAGACTGTTCCCAACAATAAGATTTGAGTCTCGCGGAGCGGTTGCGGAGAGTTTGGGGAGTAAAATCCCGGCAAATTGGGCAAGTCCGGATGTTGTGGGACTCGCCCAAACAGAAGAGACACTCCTTATGGCCGTCGTTGAGGGCAACCTTGCGGCCGCAGGACACGCACTTCTTGAAGAGCGCGGACATAAGACGAAGAACGCCAAACTGCGAAATCCAAAAAGACGAAAACCGAAGGGGGAGTCCGAAAGAGAGGTCAAAGACAGTCCGAAAGTCCGTAAAACCGTGAAAAAACAGCAAGCCAAGCACAACGTGAGAGGAACAAACTGAAGAACCTTCCGTACGCGGCGGCGGACGAGAAAGAACTGAGGAGAGACCGTTGCTCGGCGGGAGGAGCATGCGCAGTACCGGCGTGGGGGAGGGGTTCCCGCCAAGCGAACAAGCTCTAGAAGTTTCCGAACGCTACCGCGCAGGCGCTAAAGCTCCTAGTGTATGAAGGCACAGAGACCACGAAGAAGAATACAAGTTTTTAAAGACACAGTAATTCTTCATGTGGCATCTGGCTAAGATTCAGCTGATTCAGGGCCAGTACTATGCATCTTTCCAATTGGGCTGGGTTCCCCACAGCTGATTTAATGCTTGGGTTCTTCCCAGTGAATGAGTGAGAAAAGTTCAAGTAGGGCAAAAGCTTTAGACTGGGGTAAGCAACCTATGGCTCTCTGACTCATTCCAAAAGCCCTCTGCAAGGGCAATTTGTTCTTCTTGGGTGAGGAGGGTGAGGAGCACACAGAAAGGAAGGAGAGTGTTGAGGGTAGACTGGACTACTTTTGGCTATGACCCTGTCCAGAGCTGGCTTGAATCCTTTCCACTGCTGGCACGTAGTGCTTGACAGCTCAGTGCCAATGAGATGAGATGTCAACATTGGGGGGGGGAAGACTGCCCACCTTTGCTTTAGTTTAGCTGTCTTTTCAGCCTGTACTGTCACCTGTGGTGACCTGATAGTACTCCTAGGTCTGCAGATTCTCTACCTAGCTCATGAACATGAAATGAACTAAGTCAATGTACTGACATTCAAAAAGCTCCTTTGGTTCAGAGTCTGCCTTCCAAAAGTCTTCTTTACACCTATCTCTTCAGAATGATAGTCAGATCTCTAGTAAAATGTTAGCTCCCAACAGCTTACCTTTAGTTTCTTCTTTTGCCTTTTGGGTTGCTAAATCTGCAAGCCAGTGCAATGCTGATGAGGGACTTGTTTCAGGACACAGTGACTTGCTTGGTTTTGTTTCCCCACTGTTGCTGGTTACTGGAACCTCTGTCTTTACAGGGTCATCAGCTCTATTTTCTGTAACTTCTGACTTAGGAACAATGTTGGTTTCCAGTTGTCCACCTTCTGTTGTCCCTGCGCCACTAGAAAATGTACTTTCATTTCCAGAAGTTGAGACACCAGGGTTCATACTGGGTAACTGCTGAAAGCAAGGGTTATAAACAAAATTGTCAGAAAGCGTCATCTGAAATAATAGGGCCAGATGTTTGCTTTCTTTAATCAACTGAGATTTTTTTTTTTGTGGCCAGGAAAAAAAGCTCCAAATATTTGGCAAACATAGTATTATTTCATTATGTTTACAAAGGTCCTCAAAACAGTTTTGTAAGTTTAGCTAGATTACTAACCAACCAGTGGCAGGACCCACTGCTACAATTCTACTGTAAAGGGAACTGAGAGAAACCCTCAGGACACCAAGTAGCTGGCAGTTCCGTGGCCTACAGTGGGCAAGGGAAGGGAAGGATGCTAGCTTTAGACCATTATCTTTATTTTAATATAACTAATTAAAGCGTGTCTCAAGCTTATCATTTTATCAAGAACAGTAAAAACAAAAAAAAGAAAGCAAGTAGACTAGATATTATCTTTATTATGCAATTAGTAAAGGCAATTTATTTACATCTTGCCTTTCTATTAATATGTTCAAATTGCTGAAAACAATTACAATTATTCCAGTACTTATAATACTTTCATAACTTTTTAAAAAAGACAACAGCTCTAGTCCGGATGTTCAAAGTAAGTGTTTTAAGTTCTATCAAGAATACAGAACCACAAATTTAGGTCAGAATAAAATTCCACATACCTGTGAAATTCCATTGGTAACAGCAGGTCGCAACACAGATTTGTTCTGCCGGTTAATACATGGACAGTTAGCTTTGATTCCCCATTTACCACGTGCTGCATGAACCATGTCTCCAATATTATATAGTGCTGAAAAATTATAAATTTTGGAATGAAACTATGTAACAAAATCGAAAAGTCTTACAAGCGAAGCACTATTACCTTTTTTCTTTCAGCAGAAATGGCAAAGGATTTTGGCCAAGCTGGCAATGGCAACTCCTGACTGCTAGCAATGCTATTTGGCACTGATGCAGCCAAACAATTTCTGAAGGGCCAACTGCTGCAGGCAAGAAGGCCATCTCCAGAGAGCTGATGACATGCTTACATGTTGCTGGCTTGTAGATGAGGTAGGAAGACTTTCTCTGCTTGAATCATCATCTTTTCCTTAGTTCTGATACTACTAAAAGCTTCTCTCAGCATCTGCCTCAGGAGGCCTAATAAAGATAACTGTACAACTGGGATGGCTGATGTAAATTTGTGGATCTTTACTTCTTTATTTTTCACTAGAACTTCTAGAGGTACTAATCAGAGCCAGGTGCAACATAGTAGACAAGGACAAGAGGCATACAGTGTACCCACCATATATGTGGGGGATCTGTTCCAGGAACCCTCACTTAAACAAAACAAAACAAAACAAAACAAAAACAAAACAGGCAGTGTGGGCATGCAACAGTCATGTCCATTGACCATAATGGAATGTGATGCTTCACATAACCTCACATTCATGGTTTCATGATTTCATTCATGGCTGTGCCAGAAGAGGGTGCACTGTATACTGGTAGACCAAGGTGGCACTGGGCACATGCTCAACTTAGAAATTTAGTTCCAGTATCAGACCTGAAGCAAGCACAAAAAAATCTTTTCATAAATAAATCAATTTCTTTTCCTCCTCACATTCTTGATATTAGAAATCTAAATTAGGAAGGAAAAATGGCTTTTTGTTTTTGCTGTGAAGCTACTGGGAATCAGAAACTCACACTGAGGTATTATCGTTTGTTCGTTCATTCATTCATACACTGCATTTTTCCTGGTATGGGACCCAAGGTGGTCCCCTGCCCTTTGAGAAGTGATGTGGACGCCGCAACTGCCATTACATTTAAGCTGCATAACAATGAATTCAGAGCTGGATAAATAGATGAAACTGACAGACTAGCCCTACCACAGGGCAAAAGTGACCATCTCAGGCAGCAGACCTGGGGTATCATGAAATAGTCAGGCACAAAATGTTTAACTAACTGATTTGTTAGAACTGTAATTTTACTGTCAGGAAAGAAGAGAGGAGCTTGTGGATTTTCTTCCCCTGTGGGTCAAAATAACTAGGCTATCTTAGGGTACCATGCAACAAGACCTTCTGACGGAGGGGTGAGTTTAGCCAGCACTTTGCCTGAGACAGAAAAAATGTCTTTGCCCAGTCCTGCAGAAAATGCAGGGTGACTACTGAATTATTACCTGTGCCAGGGATGATCTGTGTAGGCATGAGGGTCTCTGGTTCATGAGACTGTCCTTTTGCACATTTTAGCCATGAAAATACTTCTTCATCACCCATATCCTCTGCTTCTGAAACAGAAAGATAGTAAGATCTTTTAACTGTATAAATGAAGCTACACATGTCATATTAGGGAAAGAATAGGTGTGGGAGACTGAGAGGCCCATACACAATTTAAGCTGGTTAAGTACATTGTAGAATGAAACTTCCCTCTGACAGTGGTGTGGTGAAAAAATGGAGGAATGAAGCAGTAATGTGAATTAAGTTAACTCTCCCAACCTGCTGCATTTCTTCTCCCAAACAATATATGGAAGCAACCAATTAACCCTGAGGTACACATTTTAGGCTTACGAGACCAATCCTATAATTCATCAACCAGTGTCAAAGGTAAAATAGTATCTCAGGGAATTGAAAATAACGCCACAAATTAACGAACAAGGTGCCTCTGAGTACATGTTCTTCTCAGGAATTCTTTTGCATCAGACAGGAGTTCATTATACAAATCAACTTCTGGTTCCTCCATACTTCCACTTTTCTTGAATTTCAGAAGCCTAATTTGCTAGATATGGACCAAAAAGCTGAAGCTGAATCTTAGTGAGATGGAGCCTCTCTGGACTTGTGATTCTCAGGTCTGGGACTTGAGTAAGTTAACAGCCTTGGGTGAGGCTACTCTCCTCTCAAAACTATTACATAGCTTGGGAGTACTGCCAGATTCCTCTCTGTCACTGGAGACCCACGTGGACTCCATGGTTCAGAGTGCATGGTGCCAGCTTTGGTCTTCCCTTCACGGGAAGAACCTAGCCACAATAACTCAGATGCTAGTGAGTTCCTAATCAGACCACTCTAATCCTCTACCCAGAGCTGCCCTTGAAGATAGCTTAGAAGCTGTAAAATGCAGCAGCTAGATTAGATCATTGCACAGAAACAATATAACATCAATCTTATAGGAGTTACACTAGTTGCCAATAACTCTTCTGGTGATAACACACAAACCTGTAAATGGCTTATGGTGTCCAAGGATTGAGGTTGGCTGGAGAGATCCTCCTCTCTGTCCCACCAGTGAGCTAGTACACTGTGGGAAGACATGAGAGTGGGTCTTCTCTGCTGTGGTCTCCCAGTTGTGGAATACCCTCCTAATTAGAGGCTTGACTGGCAGCAATACAGGTGTCATTCCACAACCAAGTAATAACACAGCCGTCTTCCAACATCTTTTGGACTTGACTGATTTCACCCAAATTTGCAGAGATGCACGCTTAAATTTTCCTAAAGGGTTTTAAATTGATTTAACTTTTCAAATGGTAGATGTTTGTTTTGTGTATTATTTTTACTGTTTTAAATTGGTTAAATTAATTTTATTGTATGCTACCCTGACATCCCATGAAATGGGGGGACTTAATTACCACCATTATTATTATTATTACTGCTATTACTACTTTTATTTAGACAAAGGATGTTGTTACTGTTGAGCAATGTAAATAATAAACTCTTGCTGATCTACCATAGTACACCAATACTAGACCAAGTATATAGTGTAGACCAAGTATGGTCTATAGTAGACCAAGATCCTTTGTATGTTCATTATAGTGTACATTTATGCCTGTATACTTATGATTTCAGTTATGCAGCCAACTGTACAATGGGTGACACAGGCCTAAGCTCACCCCCTGCACAATCATCACATAGCAATCCAACAATCAAGTCAGAAGTGAGAGATACGACTGTATGTTTGTTTGCAAAACAACTGGCTGCACTAGGAACCACACTTATGCAATTTCTAAAGAAGTGAAACCCACTTGCTCAATAATTTCTAAATCAGTTTAGTACCTGACAACAATTTATCTTTTTCCTATTCCTGAATTCACTTTCCCATGAGACAACCCCTTAAAAGTCATGTAACTATCTCAGATTTACAGTTACAATAAATAAGAAGTACTCACCACTCCGTGGACGGTTTTTCCTGAGACGATAACAATCCAGACACACTCCAAAGCCACATTTGCGACAGACCCAATGAATATTGAAGAGTGTTGTTTCGCATACATCACACATCTCCCTCACACCACGTACAGCTCTCTTCCAGGCCACTTTCTCTGCAATGAGAAGGGAAAAAAATCAGTTCAAAGACACACATAATTGGGTATACATTTTTAAAAACCTGGGAAGTTTGTCAGATATATCCAAAACAATTGAAGCCCATACTGAAATATGTCAAGTTTCTTTTTTTTTCCTAGGAGAAAGGATGCTAGTGTTAACACAAACAAATTTGGGAAATACCAGGAAAAAAAAATCCTTTGTATGTATAAATTTCCCCATACGTCTCTATGTTGAATTCAAGATACACCATACAATGCTCTTAAAGAGACTGGATTGGTTTCACACTCAGTCACAGTTGGACTCAAAGCCGTAAAATCAGTGAGACTTGACATAACTTAACTGACACTCTCATTGCTTTTAGCTCCAATTAATTATATCTGAAACTAACCCACTGCCAAAAGATCTTTAAGGTCACATAATGTGCACTGGATCCCCAGAAGCTGTCCCCCATCTTTGAGTCTCCGAAATTCAGTATAAAGATGGCAGAAAAGCCTTCCTCCACTTCTTCCCCCGTAAACAAAGTGCATGCTAACTGCACCCTGATTTGAAGGTGGACTGTACTCAGTTTTGAGAGGCTTTAGGAAGCACTGTCACCCTTAAATTGTTTTTACACAAAAGCAGATATTGCTTGTACCAGAGTGGAGGAAGCAATCCCTACACCTGCTGTTTGTCTACAAACAAGGCACATAAGGACCACAGTCTGTTTTTAAAGAAGATTTTGCTTCCTGGAGACTTATTTACCTTGGGGGAGGGGGAGGGATCCTGTAGCTGTCCAACACCTAAAATTTGGTAGTGCAGGTGATACATGGAGCCTGGGTCACTTGTTGACCACTCTTGCGTAAGACTTGCCACAGGTAATTACTATGATTTAGTGAAATAGCATCATATGATGCTAACACAGCACTTGATAAAACCTATACTCTAGTAAGTTAGTTGGTTTAGTTTTACTTTATTTAGCTAGCTGACATTTATTTTCTTAAGTGTAAAATAACGTGTGGTAGTAAAAGTGGCTTTCAAGAGACTGTTAGATAACATACATATGATTTAAAGAAGCGGCACATGGAAAACATTGCATATGTTTATCCTTGGCTTACATGGGCAAAACTAATTGAAGAGAAAGAGGTAATCTAATGTGCACAAGGAAAACATTCGGCTATCTAGTATTTGTTTAAAAAATGCAAGTAATTCATTAATTTAATGAATTGAATAAAAAAATCCTTCAAATTCAAGTTTCAGTACATTACACACATATGCTAAAAAGAAAATCACAACTCACGATGTGGCTCCACCATCATCATTGCTTCCTTCTCAGACATAACTAGCTGACAGAACTGGTCCCCAACATTGGCCAAGATATATTTAGAGGTCTCTAGGTCAATCCCCTCTGCAGGGGATGATGATGGGATCCACAAGCTCATAGCATCAGGGTCACTCTGCTGGGGATTCAAGAATCCCTCCACTCGTAGAATACCCTTTCGAGTAAATATCAGTCTGAAACAGAAGAGGATGAGCTTGTTAAAGGACACACTGGCTATCAACTATTTTTCAAAAGAAACCTGGGAGAAAGCCGTTCTCCAATGCCTTCTCTCTAGCCTTGTGCTTTCCTGATGTCTTAGATTTCAGTTTCTATGATCCCTCAATCTTGAATGTGCCAGTCCAGGGAGGAACAGGAGACAGAATCCAAAATTCAACTTGGAAGAATTAGAAAACTACTACAATTATCAGTTTGTTTCTGAAAACAATAGGAAACTGACCTTTGTTAGCAATTTGCATAAAATTTACAAAAAGACTCTAAAAGGCAAAGATGGTGAATCCAACACTATATCTGAGCAACCCCACTTCTGAAGGTTCTTTTAGAAAACCCACCTAGTAAGGATACTTTAGGATGTATAAACATTTATTATCAACTTTAAAGTTGTACAGACACTCAACATTAAACCATGCATACATATGTAGAGAGAACAGTCATTCAACAGCATTAGATGAATATGTATTGCCAGGCTTTATATAAATTCATTAACTTTCCCACTCCAACTTTCCTGCAGAACAACCTAGCCTGTTCTACATTATTAACATCTTAAACTCACCACATATTTTATGATATAACACTAAATTGTAACAACATGGACGACAAGACTCATGTAATAAAGAAAGTGATTGCAGTAGGCTATTATGCTTCCATTATTATAGAATTACACTAGCATATAACCAGCCTTTGGTAAAGTGTGTGTCCACTGTGCATGGTAGACTGATACAAAATCAAGGCTATTTTTAATCTGCAATTTAAATCACCAAGAAAAATACAGATGTGTACATTATATTTGCATCTTTCCATATCAATTATCTACTGTAACAGCATCTAAGGTACTAACTAACTAAAGTCCACCAAAGTGCCAATTCAAAATTTCTGGTCGTGCTGCTTAAAAGTCTTTTGTAACAAACAATGGCATCAATTTAAAGATGTGAGCAAAAGGGAAATCCTGTAAAATTAACCAACTTCAGTTTCACTTTCTGCTCAGTTGCAAGCACAATAAGCAAGATCATTTACTTGACCACAATGGACATAATCCACCAGAATTAGCTGTTGACCAATTCCCTAGGACTTTTGAGAAAATTAAGTAATAATAACAAGGGACACAGGATTTCATTATAACAAAGAAAATAAATGTACAAATAAGATTTATGGAAAATGTAAAGCAATGAAAAAATCCCCGTTTCTCCTAGAAGAAATGGATTTTTTTTTTGGAAACTGGAAAAAATGCAGTATTAGCACCCTTTATAAATGAAAAGTCACTCTATTACCTTATGAAATAAAATGCACTATGTATAACTTGGCTTGACATAAAAGTATCATGTTTGATATGTTAAAGGTACACTTTATTCAAAAAATATTACAAACTGAATTTACTTCTTTAAATATTACTGCAACAAACTGAGGTACTAGGTTCTGAACCATAAGGAACACTTGAATTATAAGAAATCTCTTTGCTTTTACCAATTTATGAGGAGCAGGCAACTTCTCCACAAAAAACCAGAAGAAATCATCTGTACCAGTCAAACGAAGAAAACTATTTTGTTTCCTGTAGTCTTTCATAGTGCCAAGCAGACATAAAGCACACACTCCCATAAAAAGAAGAAACCAGGACCAGAAATTTTAATGATGTGAGATAACGTTTGTATATAAAAGCTTTTCTGACACACAGCATTTAGAAATACTGGAGAACTACATACATGAAGACTGCTGGAAATACTGTATTCACTGTTTTAAAAGAAAACATTTTGTAATTTCCCCCTATTTTTCCAGAAAAAAGTGCTCTGAGGGGGAAAAAACAAAGAAAAGGGTCAGTTTTCTTCTGAATTTTTCCAGATTTTCTCAGGCCTTCACACCTCTAGTTAACAGGGAGAAACATCTATAATTATCACAGAATTATTAAAATTACCACATTCTCAGAGATAAATATAAGATAATCATGTCTGCCACGCTTGCCTTAGAAATCATGTATTCTCCCCATGATTCATTATCTTATGTAGATAATCAACGTTTAACTCAGTGTTGATTAACATGATGAAGTGTAAAATTCAACAAGTATAAATTATATAGAGATTCCATTATATACTATGCTGTTTTTAAAGAAGTGACATACAAAATATTTCAACACTTCCCACTTAAACTAAAAATCCATTTTTTGTCTTACTTTTAATTCTGAAAATTCATCTTGCTAATCCATTGCAAGTTCATGGGCCAGCTTCCCCATAAGGCATGAAGAAGCCCTCAGGAGCTCTACCACAAGCTGCAGTTATCCTTACAGAAACTCAGCACAACTCTTAACACAATGAACTTACAAAATAACATTTTAAGAAATTTAGAGAGAAACAGCCCTTTAGCCGATAGCCAAGAAATATGAAGACCAACTCTGAGAGTTTATTACCTGCGGAAGTGAAAGAAGCGACAGGCCACAGTGGAGTCATCCTGTTCCTGTTCCTTGAACTTCCGGTAGCGTTCCAAGCGGCATTCTCGGCACTTGTGCAGATGAGGAGCCACATTGATACAGGAGCCATCCTGTAGGAATGGTTCCCCTGACTGCTTCAGCTTCCTCACCTTACTCATGTCTTTCAGTACAGACTGGCCCACTACAAAGAAAAGAGCATTCCAACTAAACTACAGCAGGAAAGGATGCTAAATTCCAAATGGTACTTACTTAATCTTGACTCTTACAAAATGTAACCTTACATCAGGGCTGGGAACATGTGACCCTCAAGATATTCCTGAATTCCAATTCCCATCTAGTGAGTGTGGCCAGTAATGGGATACAATGGAAGCAGCAGTTCAACTTCTGGAGGACCAAGATTCCTCAACTCTGCCCTACACTTCAGTTACGCTTTATGGAAAGTAAGAGTACTCTTTTCCCTACTTGACATTAGCACCCTGGGTATCTGATATGTATAAGAGCCAAGGCATGTAGGCTTGACCCAAGTACTCTATATGCTATATGATCAATGCTACATACATACAACCCCTTAAACATGCCTAACATCCCATATGAAAATACCAGGCAACAGTATTAGTGAACAGAATGAGACTCTCACGTTGTGCTTTAGATGTCTCCTGCACCAATAAAGAATGCTTAACTTGTGGCAAATGCTTCCCAGACTTCAAAATTGGAGGGTCCAGAAATGTCTAAAGTCCGTAGAAAAATATACACGACTATGTTTTAAGCAACTATTCCCAAGTTTTCATTAAGTTTATGTACACACCTCCAGCAAGCAGGTCTCATCAGTTCAGACACTTAGTGAATCACTGAATTGCCTGTGGATACTGACAGAATTAGACTTTCAGACTGTTGTGTTATTTATTTAAATAAGAATGCCTTATTGAGCAGGAATGCTTAATGAAGTGAAAAGTAGAGTAATGCTGTATTGCTGGATCAATGAAATGAGAAATATTATGGATGTAATGATTCATCTTACAGTCTTGTGACACTCTCTTTATAAATACAAATACTAAATTGTTACTTATGCTAAAGGCTCAGTGACTACGGAGAATCTATGGAGCTTCCTACAAGCAGTTAATATTTTTGCATTATGCAGCTTTCCTTATCTTTTTCATGCTGATTCCCAAAACACTTCCCCTGTCCCTACACAGTAATCCAATTTATTGTTTCAGCTTTTTAAAAAAAATTATAGAACCATCCATGTTGTTGCTGCGTGCCTTCAAGTCATATCCCACTTACAGTGACCCTAAGGTGAAGCTATTACAAGGTTCTCTGGGGCTGAGAGTGTATGACATGCCCAAAGTCATCAGGTGAGTTTCCACAGCTGAATGGGGGAAGTGAATCCTGGTCTCCAGGGTCATCCGTCCAACGCTCAGATGACTATACCACACTGGCTCTGTACTATCCATGCTGTGAACGCAATGCAGGCTTTGGACGGTAACAGGGAAGCCCCATTCCCCTTCCTCAAGATATATTCCATTGAATGAGTAAATTCCCCCATTCATTTCCTCAACTATATGCATGTAGTAATTGTTATTTCCAACTAAGAATCAGAGATAACAATGCCATCTCCTTCATTCAACTGCAACGAGCACATGCCTTGAATTGCTGACAGTATCTAGCTGCCAGCCATCCAAATTAACCTTTCTTCCTAAATTTATCCCTCTGCAAAAATACTATCTCTCAGTGTTTTAAGATCATACCATAAGGCGGTTTCCTATGCTCCTGAGCCAGGACACTGGTTCATTTAATTCAATAATGGTGACATGCATCAAATTATTGCAAACTTCTTTCACCTCTACTTGCAGATGCTAGAGACTGAATCCAAGATCTTCTATATGCAAAGCTGTTATCTACCATGAACCTACAGCCCTCTACACTTAATGCACGCCTAAGAATCTTATTTTGATCCTGATTTCTTGTTTTGACTATATAGCTATAAAAACAATTTTTTACTCTGCTTTTCACCTCAAAAGGCTTCCAGAGTGGCTTATGAAAGATATATTCACAGAAGGAGGCACATGACATGGTTGACCATATAGAAGATGTGCCAATACAGGACTGAGTAGTGCTTCTTCAGCCCTTCCCAAATAATTAAAACCTGCCTTTAAAAATGTTCACCTTTGAGGGGAGCTGTGCGAGGTCTGCCCTTTGGGGCTTGTTTCCCTTTTCCCTTGCACATTAGTAGTTCGGCATTCCGCTCGCCATTGGGACCCAGTTTCCCAATCAGATGCTCTGGGATTCCCTTCAGACAAGCTTTGGTGTGCAGCTGCTCCTCAGAGTCACTCATATCAGAGAGGTCACTATTGGTACTAGAATCAGAATCCTGCTTAGATGGCATGCTCCGCTCATCAAGAGAGAATCTTTTCACAGTTTCAAAGGGAGCTTTGTTCTCCGGCAGCAGCTCTGCCTGTGAAGAGAAAAAGCCAGACGGATGTCTGCCAAACACATTAGAAAAAGTTTTCATAAGAGGATTGTCCTGTTGCCCGGGCCCAACAGATGGCTTTTCTTCCGTGGGACTGGAGGAGAGTGTGGGCATTTCAATAGGCTGTGTCAGGCTGCCGACAGGTGAGCTAGAACGGCCATTCCCCAGTGTAGATGAGCTCTGAACACCAGCAAAGAGAGTTGAACTAGGCGTGCTGGAGAGCATTTTGGAAGAATCTGTAGTTATAAACAAGCTTTTCTTTTTAGCTAAAGAGTCAGTTGAGGTGTGCAAATCTGGCCAGCTACCAGCTGTCTTGGAACCAAGAACTGAAGAGGGAGTAGCTGATACTCCTGGCTGAGATGAGGAAGCAAAACTACTGAAAGGACTGAGTTCTGATTTTTCTGCAAACGCCAGAAAAGGGTTTGAGGGTTCTTCTCGTGACAGTTTTGGGGGCTGCAAAAAAAGGTTCTCGTGATTATCTGGAGGTCGAGCACTCATGAGGTTTCGTGGAAAAGCTGGTGTAAGCGTGGGCATCGACTCCCCTGGCAGCTTCCGCTCCACAGAAGTGCCCAACTGAGTCCCAAGTTTAGCTTCTCCTGTAAGACCTTTGCCTTTGCAGACGCCCAAACTCAGGCTCTCTGAACTTTTTTTTAATGAGTCTTGACTAGTGGATTCTTCAGTTAGATTCTCAGACAAGGCTGTGAAGTAATTACTGGAAGGAAGATTCTGAGACATGCACTGAAAAAATAAGTTCTTTGACAAATCAGAATCTTTCTGAACCTCATGACCAGTGCTACTACCAAACGGAAATCCAACAGGCTTCTTCTCCGAAGCGAGTACTCCATTGGACTGGCTTCGCCCGCTGTCAAATGCCAAAGGTTGGGAAGCACTTGAGTGTGCCACTCCAAATCCTGGAGAAGCCAACATTAAATTTTGGGAACTCTGAAACAGAGCAAGATATCAGTCAGTTTTTCCTCTCATGATCTAAAAATTAGAACACTTGTTAAAAATTTCCCTAAGAAACTGATGTTTTAGTAGTTCTTACCAATTTATGCCACATCACAAAAAAGAAAACAAAAGAAAAACAAAAATCTTGTTGTCCAACAAACGCGCTTTTAGCAGGCTGCCTAAACTAAGTGACTAGCCTTCCAAATCTGAAGACAGGCTTTACAAACTTGACTTTAGAAAGCTGAAAAGGATACATATGAGACAGAAGAAAATTATTACGTTAAACTGAGACACTGTGATATAGACTTGAGATATCCCAGCTTCTAGGCAGCACTGAGCCTATGAAATTTACTGACAGAACATCTCCCACCCCACCCAAAAACTGGTTTTCAGTTTTGGGGACACAAAAGAGGCTTCAGTGGGTAAAGGAAGCTCTCCCCCTTCTAATTCTGCTGGATTCCTGCAGTTTATCAGCAAAATACCTTTAGATCCCACCCCAAAAATTTATCTTGTATTTGAAATAACACCGTAAAATATCAGTGTTTAAACTGAAATTGTCATTTTAGAATCTACCTCTTCCCCATAATGAAGTATATCACTTTTTCACCTCAAAATAATTGTACAAGGGGAATCAAGGCACACTAAACTACAGAGTTTGAACTCCAGCTTTATTTATTATGAAAGCCAGCATCCTTCTCATAGCCTACAAAGACAGAGAGGAAAACACTGCACATGTACCAACACATCAACAAGATCGTCACAGCAAACAAGCAGCAGTCTGAGTTTTCCATCCTACCAAGTGGATGTATTCACTACAATGGGAAAAGATCTTCAGATTCCTATCTGTCCCACAATACTTCTGCACATCTCCCAAACAGGTTTACTTTACTGGATGGCCACTGTGGTCTCTTCCATGATTCTAAGTTTTGCAACAATATGATCAGCACAAAGTATTCGGTGGTACTCAAGTGGTATAAAAAAAATGCTAGCTAAGGTGGTATAAAAATGCTAGCTATTACTCCACTACCAAATGACTTACCTCTCCCTGGGGTTGTAAATGGACTGTTTTCTGTTTTTCCTGCCCAGTAACTGCTGACAGGCCAGCATCTGACGTCCTCACAGTAGTTGACGTTGGCCCAGCTGTTGTAATTACTGCAGGGGCAGCCACCGGGCCCTGGCTGGCTTGCTCTAAGGATTTTGCCATCTCTTGACTTCCAGCTCCACTCAGCAGCGCCTGGGCGGTAGCTGAAGAAAAGGAAGTGAAGGGCACAGGTGTGGCACCACCTACTGGCTCATCTTGGACCACAAGAGTTCGGCCATTCTCCTTTGTGTATGTGGCAAAACGTATATTACGATTAATTTGAGGAACAAAAGTGGGAAGCTGCTTGGCTTTTGGATCCAGAGCTACGTCACCACTGATGCTTCCTTTCCAAGCTCCCCTGGTTGCCTCACCTCCATCGTTTCCATTACTATCCACTTCACCCCTCTCCTTGAGTTTCTTTGTAGCATGATCACAAGCAGCTTCAGAAGCATTTTTCCTCCTTCGTCCATCTTTCCCTTCCACGCTCTCTCTTTTCTTTTTCCCCTTTGAGGATTTAGCCACCTTTAGAGAGCCTCCCTATAACAAATAGAAAGCACAGAACACTACAAAAATCAGTCAAGATTTCTATCATTTTTCTTTATCTGATTTAAAGAAATCTAAACATTCATTAATAATATGCTGCTTTAAACAATATATTTAAATGCTATCATTCAGCTCTACAGTGGGCTGCTCAAAACTTACACACACGTATTTATATCGCCATTCTATGAATTTAAGTCCCATGGACTACACTGAGGCTTTTTTTTCAAATAAATCAATATAACATTAAAACCTTAATAGTCAAGGAAAACAACAGCATGCTTCCTATCAGGATAAACACTTTCTAAGACACTAAATCTTTTAATCCACAAGAGGCAAAGCCCTATCCTGGGGCCTAATCAGGGCCACGGAGATTACTTTTCCAGTCTCTAGAGCTACTGGCGAAGTCCCTTCCCATTCCCATGCTAGTGGAGACAGGAGTCCATGCTGTAATCTCCAGTTACCCAACTCTTTCACACTCTCAGCTGGATCCTGCAAGTGCTAGCTGACAGCACTCCACCCCTCCCTGTGTGTCTGCAAGTGCTAGCTAAGAGCACCTTCCATATAGAGAAGGGTAAGCAATAATTTTGCACATGTTTTCAGCCACATGTACAAGTGTCAGCTGAGTCCTAACCCTGGGATTATGACTTGATAAAATATGGTACCTCATTCAAAGCAGAAGTGTCCATCACTACATGAATAAGTCGAGGATCCACGGACTTGATTTCACCAGTCTGATTTTTATTGAGGGAAGCAACGGAGCATGTCAGAGAAAAAGAGGAAACCAATATTAAACACATGCTCATCATGAACAGATTTTAGCTTCCTCAAAGTCCTTCTTTGATTATTTCTTCCCAAGTTGTGGTCTTTTTACTTTTACATGTCATGCTTCACCCCTATTTCCCATCCTTTATTGTACATATGATTTTTCCAGAAAGTAGGTAAGAATATACCTTTTGACTAATATCAGGTAATAAACAAACTTGATTTATAGCAGTCTAAGGCCAACGTATCTACCTGAACTAAAGAATGGAACATTCTATATATCCCCCCTGAAGCCAACTCTGATTCTACAATACATATCAAGACAGTTTGAATATAACACTTAAGCATGGTTTAATGTTACAGCCACAAGCCACAGTGAGGCCTGGCCCTCTGGTGTGTGCCAGGGAATGGAAGCATCCACTCTTAGCATTAAACTAACCAGACTTGTATATAGACTTGGTGAACTCATTTCAGCTCTAGTTAGTAAATAAGTGAATATCATTATACATAGTTTAATCCTTAGTAATTGCAGTCTAAACAAATTCAAAATGTGAAAGAGAAGGAGGACGAATCCATAAACCACAGATCTGTGACAGATAAGTATATAATGCTGAACTATGGCTTAGCATTATGCCTGAACTGGCCTATTGTGTGAATTCAATCAAAACCCCAGAAGAAAACTTTCACACCTCAGTCAAAACCACCTCCATGAGACGAGTGATAGGATCTTGGCAGCTCACGACAGCAGAGACCCAACTATTTTCCTCCTCTGGCTGATACACCTTTACACGTTGACCCTGGATAGTATAAGGACCTAAGAGGAAAGTAGCACATGAGAATACCATCAGACAATTCTGTGCCACTCCACCAAGGATTTTTCAGCAAAAGGATAATGGATTTTAAATGTGTTAATTTTATGAATGCAGCACACTAATCAGATTTTATTAGGACTTTTTATCCTTCTAACCAGTGCACATGTATTAAATACCCTAAAGGCACCAATTCCCATCTGATCTTGGAAGCTAAGCAGGATCCAGTTTGATTTGTAACTGGATGGATGGGAAACATCAATGAATACCAGGTTCTGTAGGCCGATGATTTATAATGTCCTTTACACCAAAATCCTATGAAATTCATGGGGTAGCCATAAGTTGACAGGCAACTTTAAGGCACATACATACACCCACTGCATATCACCAGTGGGATGCAAAAATGGAGGCTATGCAATGCTTTCACAGTTACTAAGAATTCTTTCTCACACAATGTCTGTCTCCTTCAAGCGTGACACATTGTTTCCTACTGACCCTATCTTTTGTAGATTATTAATTCTGGCACCGTAGCAGTAACCACTGCAGTCAACTATAACTGATATGCAACTTTTACCAGAAATTATCAACTGTGTTTCTGCCCCTGCCCCATACAAATGTCCTTCTCAGGCAAATCATTCATTTTTTTTCTATCATGGTGAGACCCAGGCTCTTGGATCAAGTGACTGGTGGGATGGAAGATACGAAAACTTGAGAACCACTGCTTTATACCAGATGTAGAGAATGTGTAGCCCTTTGGATGCTGATGGGTTCCCACTGCATACATCCCTGGGAGCATGGCCTGTGCTTAGCAATACTAAGTTAGACGGACATCTCTAGCAAAGTAGGAAAACTGGCCACAACCACTGAAAAAGCCCTCTCTTGCAGCCTCACACATATCTGTATTCTGGCCAAAACATAAAGAAACAGTTTCACAAGAGAAAAGGTGATCACCTTACTCCAAACCATTTAGGGTTTTAAAACTCACGACCAGCATATTAAACTGCATCTAGAAACATACTAGAATATAAGAAGGGAGTTAAATAACCAACCCCACTGAACAGTCTGAACACCGGACTCTCACAGGATTCACACATTTTTCAAAGGCAGCCCCAAATACCTACATATTGCAATAAACCAACCTTAATGGAACTCCAGCTTGGATCACTGTGAAACCTGATGATCCAAGAATAGGTAAAACTGGGATACCAATCCTACTGTGTGAAGCACTTCATTCTACAGGACAGAATGCTGAGCTCCAGGATTAAAAAGGTCACTCTTGCAACAAACTAGAGTTTTGAAGGGGACTGCTGCCTCAAATCCAAGACAAATATATGAACTCTTATTACCCATTCTCTGTTCAGCAGCACCTCTGACCTGTCTGATTAAGTTTCATTTTTCCATTCATCCAGTCTATTCCTAACACCAAGGCATTACAACTAAAGGTGCAGGTGCTGCAGCAAAACTACTACTGCAACCCTTTTCCCTAGAAGTAACCTGCACGCAGTAATCCACAGCAGTCTTGATTAATTCCTGTTCTCAGTTTAAGAAGCCACACAAGAAACCAGTCATCTATAAATTAGGAATAGTAGTTAAGAGGCGAAATATAACCATCACAAGAATATACATATGTACTTTTTTTAGGATTAAAAGCCAGCTGGTTTTACCTCTGCTAAATATCTCTTGTAGCTTCTGATCACTGATCAATGCATTGACAGCTTCCCTCAATATAGGCTGCTGCTGGAGAAGCTGGTTCTGACTTTCTGTTGCCATCTGCCAAGAAATGTTTTCTACATGAAACAAGTTGTTCAAGAAATGGATGAAAGCACAATGACACTGCCTACATGTCATGACTTCTTTATTTCCTATTTCCTGATTTTCATTCTCTATAATAACAGGAGTAAAGAGATCCAGAATTGTTTCTAAAATCATTCTGATACCCCTTGGCTTTGTTCACTCCTGCATATCCAAGCATGTATATTCTGGCAATGCTGTAGCTGTGAGGACATGAACAACAAAACTCTGCTGCATTTGTTGCATAATGTTTATACAATACTGACATCTTCACTCAGGGATTACTTAGTGAGGTAACAAAGCAGACCAGAATTCTTTTCACACCTTTGCAATGCAGTGTGAAAATCCTGATGTCGAATACTAAAACAACTATGTTGCATAACACAGGATTGTAAAGCTAGCTGGTCTTACTTCTGCTAAATATCTCCTGAAGTATTTTGATTTCTACGGTGAAAATCAATTTGTCCAAATTCTTGTAAGACGACATAGGTTTTCCAGCATGATAGTTTGTGAAATGCATTTTCAAGTGTTTCTTACCTGATCATTAATGAGCCCCACAGTTAGGCCTGGTTCTTTTAATTCTTTTTTAGATGACTGCAATAGCATTGAAGTACTATGAATTAGACTCAGTAGCCCAAGATTCCAAACAACTATTTTAGGCATACCCTAGTGGGAATTATTTTCTCTGAGGAACCCCATACCATAGTAGACTACTTTAAAACTTCCTAGTTTCCAAAGCAGTTTGCCATTGGACATGATAAGTGCTCTTTGAGAAAAAATAAACCTGAAATCCTCTTGAAACTAGGCATGCATGACCCAGTTAATAGTCCTGGTTACTTAAATTTCTTTCATTTCTTACTAATAAATGAAGACAGCGTAGAGTTGGAGAACTAAAAAGAAGCACACACAAATACCTGGATCATATTGTATTCTGAATTTTTAGTGAAGTCATGACAAATAAAATCTCTACCTTCAGTTTGTGCACCTCTAATTTACCTGGAAGAGACGTAATCCACTGGCATCAGACAGGAATCTCAAGTCTCGGTCTACAAGAGATTCTACTGGAACCACAGAACCTAATCCCAGCTTATCTACTAAAGGAGTGAAAGTCTGTGAATGAGAAGAAACAAAAATGTGAAAATAGACTGTAGCATCCACATTTGAAATGAGATATTCTTACAGATTTAAAACTAGATCTCCTGCAAAAGTGTTTGTTCCACTCAACCTGCTTATTTTGCTAGAATAGCACTGATTATTTAAGATAAATACTGATCAACATCATTTTATGTAACTACATTAAAGCCCCCTGTAGTGATTTAATTTTACAGGTTTGAATTCTTCAGTTATTCAGTAACAGCTGAAATCCAGATTACCTAAAATAAAATGGCATTGCTTAATTCATTTCTCATTAATGGCAAAAAGAAAGAAAAAGATTCTCACCAATGCAGGCCAGTGCTCAACTGACACTCTAGTTCCCTGAAGAAGAACTGGCTCATTTCGAGGAACCCAAACCAGAGATCCTTCCAGCATCAGAACTATAACTTCTTCTGCATGAACCTTTACCCAAGCATGCTGCTTCCAACTGCACCGGTCAAATTCCACAAATATCTGCAACAGATCCAGAATTTCCTTCAATCATAAAGGTGGGCAAAGTTAGAACAACCAGGCAATCAAAAGTGTATCTAGCACAGAAGGCTATAAATATCAGCTTGTGTTGTCAACTAAGACTCTATTCCTGTTGTTGCATGTGTTTGATTCTGACTTATGGTGACCCTAATGTGAAGCTATCACAGGGTTTTCTTGACTAGATTTCTTCAGAGGGCATTTGCCATTGCTTTCCTCTGAGGCTGAGAGAATGTGACTTGCACAAGTTCATCTTGTGGGTTTCCCTGGTCAAGTGGGGATTTGAACCCTTGTCTCATGGAATCCTAGTCAGGCACTACACCACAGTTCCCCTCTTCGCCTTCGCCTTGCTGCCTCTCCCTCATCTGCCTTCAAGTTGCCTATGGACCCCATGAATATCACAGAATTTTCTCA
The DNA here is from genome assembly GCA_948474755.1 of Ctenosaura bakeri. Classification (NCBI taxonomy): domain Eukaryota; kingdom Metazoa; phylum Chordata; class Lepidosauria; order Squamata; family Iguanidae; genus Ctenosaura; species Ctenosaura bakeri. Next base: position 163,514 of record CAOLHI010002360.1, on the reverse strand, counting down.
GGCAAGGAATACTCATAAGCAGTGTATCACTGTCTTCCTCTCTACAAATTCAATCCACTTCCCTCGAGCACTGCAGATAGCTTCAGGAAGGAGCTACATTTTCTTTAGCTTTTACTGTGGTATGGAGATGGTAAGAAAAAACAGAAGTCTCTCTATTGTTTTTCATTTTAGCCTTCCCACATTGTTGAGAGAGCAACAAGACCAATTCCCCCTGTGTTCTGGTAAGTACATAAGGCTTGGATGACAGTTTCTTCCTTCCTTCCTTTTCGTTTCAAGGCAGACTTGTCTATACAGAGGTTGTTCATAACACAGCTAGAGAAAAAACTACTTCTTTTCTTGTGCAAAGGGATCTCAGTGGCAAGAAAAATCTCCACTTCCTCATCAAGCCCCTAGAAATGCTACAGGGCTGGAGGGAAAAGCAAAGACTTTGTAGTTTTGTAGAAAACTGTGGAGAAGAACAAGGAGGCAGGAAGACGGAATAAATGCCTTCTTACAAGTGTGAAAATACTCTGCCTCTCCCTTGAAATCTCTGGTAAGCATTGAGGGTGAGAAGGAGAGATAAATATTCTTTCTCAGAACACTGACTGCTTCTCTTGCTGTTCCTATTCTTCTCCAAAACATCCTGCAGGAGAAGATTCCACCTCTTCCTGGAAAACCCAAGCAAGGGTAGAATTTCTTTTTCAGAAAGTTTTGGAAGATAGAAAAAGCAAGATACATGCCTGTTTCCTGTCTTTCTTAAATGGCAGGACAGGTCAGAGTCAATCATGGATTACAAGCAACCTGGCAAGCACATGAATAAGTGTCAATGCACAATTCTGAAACCACACCTTCTACAGGATAGTCTACCCAGAAAATGCCAGAATCACAGAGCAAAGCTGTTAGACAGGATCACAAAAATAAAATTTCATCTGTCCATTCTGCTATCACACTGGTTCAATGTGATACATTTCTTTGGTATTTAGCTCCTCACCACTGCTCCTTCACCTCTGAGGTTCATGCTGTGAGATTCTAGTGCTCTCTCAATGTGTTGCTGTTGGGGCCATAATCATATGCCTCTCTCTTAATTTCATCCCTTGATACTTGATTGACACAACTATCTCTCATTCTTTACTCTTGCTTCTGCAGCTCTTGCTTCTGCAGCTCGGGATGGATTCCTTTAGGCACCACTTTGACTAGTCATCTTCACCAAGCTGTGTTCTATGTCTGACCTCCTTGTCATTAGTAACCTGCATGTGTTTGTAAATGCTCTCTGGCCACACCTCATGCCATGACCTAGGAAGGAATGTGCATTGTCTTCCAGCTGTAGACAGCAAGTCACTGTAGAGCATTAAACCCTGGTATCACATGAATACTTTTGGCAGGAGACTGAGAGAAAGAAAGTTGTGGCATAAGCTTTCATAGGTTAAGCACACTAGTCTACTACCAGCCTGTCATGAAAGCTTATGCTACAACCTTCTTTCTCCCAGTCTCAAAGGTGCCACTATATCTCTTTGCATACTGATCCAGACTAACATGACAATGTCTTTGAATTTTGCAGTACTTGAGATACATGAGGAGATCAAGATAACACAACAGAAGACCAGACAAAAGAGAAGATCACAGTACTGTAGGCAAGAGATGACCAAGGCACATAAGAACAGGTTGCTTACCTGTAACCGGAGTTCTTTGAGTGGTCATCTGTGAACCCACACAAATGGGGTCGCCTGTGCAGTGCTGCCTTTGGAATCTTCTAGAGCTCTAGGCCTAACTCTTTGGCGGGAACCCCATCCCTTCCCCTGAGAATATATCCCCTGAGGATATATAAGGCCACCCAGCCGCATCTTCAGTTCTGTGATTGACGTGGCAGCTGTAGAACATGAAGGATAGCAGGACACAAAGTGGGGAGGTAGGGCGGAGTTGTGTCACAGATGACCACTCGAAGAACCCCAGTTACAAGTAAGAAACCTGTCCTCCTTCTTTGTGGTCTCTGTGACTCATTACAAATGGGAGACTAGCAAGCTGAAGAAGGAGGAGGGGTGTCATGCCTAATCATACCAGGAACATAATCTGAGGTAACCCAGCAAACAAAACAAAACAAAACAAAAAGCCCCCAACTAATACGGAATGAAAGCTAGGCCAATATAGCCAATAAGAACATTTTCTTGAAGAAATATACAGGAAATGTTCAGAAAGGCAATAAGTGCAAACCAACATGTATGTAGTCACTGTACCACAGAAAAAAGAACAGCCCTTCCAAAACTAGCATCAATAGATACCCTTTGGTCAACTCTATAACATGACATAAATGTAGTTGGCTGGGACCAAGTGGTGGTCCTACAGACCTCATGAAGGGGTATGCCCCTGAGAAAGACAGCTGAGGCTGAAAGTGCCCTAGTGGCATGACTCCTGAGCTGGGGAGGAGGCTCTTTCCCAGCAAGGTCATAACAGTCTTACTGTTGAAGCCACCCACTTGGAAAGTCTTTGAGAGGAAACAGGGAGTACTTTTTTATTAGAAGAGTAGCATAAGAAAAGTCTTTGAGACTAGCAATACTCTGCACTGGGCTGTACATAAAAGTCAGCACCCTCCTGACATCTAGGGAATGTAGTGTCCAAGGCTGGATCAGGGAAAAAGGCAGAAAGCATAATGTCCTGATTCAGATGAACGGCTGACACGACCTTGGGCAGAAAGGTGATATCAGGCCTAAGAACAACCTTTTCACGATGGAATCTAAGGTAAGGTTTATCCACTCGTGAGGCACAGAGTTCATTAGCCCTCCTGGCTGAAGTTATGGTGACCAGGAAAGCCATCTTCCAAGAAAGAAGTCTCAAGTCAGTAGTGGCTAGTGGCTCAAATGGCTTTTTTGACAGCTGGGAAAACACCAGAGGTAGATTCCAGCCTGGAGTCAGGTTTGTCACAGGTGGATGAAGATGATTATAGCTCTTTAGACAAGCCTGGACCAACGGGTCTGAGAAACAGGAAGGTCACCCTCTCATATGTAGCTGTGACGAGATTGCCAACAGGTAACACTATATTGATGATAAAGAGAATCTGTGCTCCGACAACGCCGAGAGGAATTCCAAAAGGTGGACGGTATCGAAGTTCTCAATGTTGAGGCCTCGACGTCAAAGGAAATCAAAAACTTTGAGTACTTGTACGCGTACGATCTCTTTGTTGATGGTTTATGGGCTGCCTCAACCACCTGGCAGATGGAGGGAGGCAGAGTGTCTAGTTGAGCAGATTCCAGATGATCAGCTTGAGGCTGTTGACATCGGGGTGGCGAATTCTGCCATTGTCCATACTCACCAGATTCAGTTTGGATGGCAGCCTCCGATACCAATGTTTGGACAAGTGAAAGAGGGGGCTGAACCAAGGTTGACGAGGCCACCATGGCGTTATCAGCAGTGCTGACGCTTCATCTCGTTGGATCTTTTTGATGCACCTTGTTATTAAAGGAAATGGAGGGAAGAGGTAAACTGTCAGTCCCTTCCAACTGAATACAAAAGCAGCCCCCAGAGAGGATTCATCACTCTTGTCTCATGAACAAAATGGTTGGCGTTGCTTGTTGGAACTGGTCACAAAGAGGTCGACTGTTGGCCTCGCCCACTCATCAAAAATATGGCGTAGAAGGGTTCTGTCGATCTGCAATTCATGGCAAGACCAGGAAGTGCGGTTCAAGGAGTCCGCAATGCCGTTCCCTATGCCGGGAAGGTGCAGGGCTGTCGGAAGGATCCTTCTGTTGAAGCACCAGTCCCAGAACTGCAGAGCCAGGCGCAGGAGGGTTTTGGATCTTGTCCCCTCTTGCTTGTTCACATAGTAGACTACCAACATGTTGTCGGTGAGGATCTGGACCACATGACTCGTCAAGATGTCCCCGGATACTACGAAAGCCTTCATCACTGCCATCAGTTCTAAGGCACTGATGTTTAAGCGCTTCATTGGTATCAACCAGGAACCCCTAACCATAAGTCCTTAGTGAGTGCCCCATCCATTGAGTGATGCATCGGTTGCGACTAGCCTCCTGGGTTGTGGACAATGAAAGGGCATGCCAACAAGATTTTTCATGTTGGTCAACCAGAGGACTGATCGAAGGATTGTCCTCGATATCAATAGTCGACAGCAGAGGTTGTCACGAAGGGGACTGAAGGTGTCCAGGAACCATCTTTGTAGAGGATGCACCCAGAGTCTTGCATGGGGCATCACCATCATAGTTGAGGCCATAAGTCTAAGTAAGACCTGGATGGTTTTTGCCCTGGTTCGACAGTTACATCAAAGAGAACACACCATGCTGGAAATCCTTCTGGCTCCATTTTGAAGAAGGAAGGCTCTTTGACTTGTCAAGTCTAGGACCACTCCTATGAAGTGGCTTTGTTGGGAAGGCTGTAGATGAGACTTTTCGTAGTTTATGGTTAGACCCAGACTCCATAGAAGATGGACCATTAAGTCCAAGTTTGTTTGTAGTTGGGTTCAAGACGGGGATACAATCAGCCAATCGTCTATGTAGGGGTATAGGATAACCCCTCGCTACCGAAGTGCCACTGTTACAACTGCCGTGCACTTTGTGAATACTCTTGGTGCACTATTGAGACTGGAGGGTAGCACCCAGAATCGGCAGGGATGTCTCCTGAGCACAAGATAAGGCAAGGTAACGCCTGTGATCTCGATGGATGATGATGTGAAAGTTGGCATCTTTTAGAACTAGGGTGGCAAATGAGTCTCCCTGGCAGAATGGTGCTGATTGTGACCACGCGACACCCTTGAGGCTTGATGTAATGATTCACTCCTTGTAGGTCAAGGATGGAAGACTCCGTCCTTCTTCGATACTAGGAAGTATCAAGAGCAGAAGCTGTAATGAAGGGCAGTCCTAGGTATTCGCATTATTGCCCCCTTGTCTAGGAGAGTCTGTATGTCAACTGGTAGCACAGGTGATGGCCGAGTGGCTCATACCCGCCCCAAGGGTGGGAATCAATGAAAGCCAATGGTGTAGCCTTCAGTCGCGACGTCAATCACCCACAAATCGGTTGTGATGGATGCCCATGAATCTAGGTGATTTTTGAGTATGTCACTAAAGTGCAGGGTCTGGGTTGGGGAGTAGGATCAAGTGTTGGGTGAAGCTTCAGTGTTGATGGGAGTGGTGTGAAGAGTAGAATCTGATAACTCTGTAGCAGGGTCTTCGGTAGCGATGGAATTGTCCAGAGTCAAACGTGTTTCTTGGGGCCGCCGGGCTTCTTCCTGTGGAGAGGCTTTTCAGGATGTGAGGGAAGGTGTCTATGACATTGTGGAGTAGACTGTTGGGAGGACTTCTGCAGGACATAAGGACTGCACTGATCTTGTTGGAATGTACGGTATCGATGATATCTGTATTTGCTTGAGGAGGATTGAGGCTGGATACTGTATTTCTTGACGGAGGCCCTCATTTTATCCGTGTGCTCTAGCTTTTCATCAGCAGAGGCATTGAATAGACTCATCAACGCAAAGAGAAGGTCCTCGATCACTGACTGAGAGGCCTGGGAAAGACCAGAGGATCATAACCAAGAATGTTGACGCAAAGGCACTGATGAAGCAGAAGTTTTGACTGCACAGTCAACTATATGCCAGGCTGTCGTGAGCTGTTGGGTGGTTAGTCTATTGGCCTCAGCTAGGAACATGATGGCCACCCTCTTTTCTTCCTCTGGAAGTCAGTAAAGACTTTAATCTTTTCCCACAGAAACTGATCATACTTTCCCATCCAGGCCATGTAGTCTGCAATCTTGAACAGAAGAGCTGCATTAGAGTAGTTCCTTCTCTTAACTGCATCTCGCCTTTCCCTCTCTTTATCAGGTGGTGCAGCGTGGAAAGACTGAGAAGTCTTGGATCGTGCTGCGTCGACAATGATAGAGTTAGGTTTCGAGTGGTTTTCCAACCAATCTTCACTCAAGTCAATTACCTGATAAAGAGAGTCCAATTTCTTTGTCGTGACTAGTAAGGATGATGGGGTTAGCCATGCCTTCTTAAATAGGTGTAGAAGGTATGGTAAGAGAGGAACAGCAGAGACCACTGGGGCCTGTTCTTGAGGGACATAGTAAACCGGGTCATTGATGAACTCCTTCCGAACTTTCACGTTGAAGTTAAGGGTTTTCGCCATCCACGAAATAAGGTAAGTGAAGGCTCAAACATCATCCGCCAGAGAGACTGGTTCACCTTTCAACACAGAGGTCTCAGGAGGCTTATCAAGTAGGTTGTCAGAGAAGTCCATGGAGCCTGATGATAGTGACCACACAGACACCAAATGTCTGGAAGGTTGGTCTGGTGTTCCCTCTCTGTCGAGGGACTGGTCACGTTAAGATCGACAAGACAGTCGTCGAGCCAAAGGCCTTGGCTTGCTGTTACCCTCAATCAGAACAATGGCATTTAGAAGGTATAGGGCAGCGAGAATGGTTGGGTGTGGCCAAGTGTTTGCGCTCTCACGAAGAAGAATCTTCTTTGGGAACATGCTGACTCCTTCATCTATGACGAGGTAAGTAGACCTCTTCAGAGGAATACTCATATGGGGACTCTGATGGAGAGTAATAATAGTATGTACGTCACTTACAAGGTCAAGAGAATTCTCCATAGGAATGTTGAGGTTGATGAGACTGGTCAGTGGAAGAGGATGGTGATTGGGATCAAGACCTGTCATGCCAAGAGGTATGATGTCGATGTCGAGATCGAGTGGAGGAGATGGATCTCAAGTGGTTTCTCTGCCTTGATTGAGGCCTGGGAGGAGAGGAGAGGAGAGGCACGAAGTTGGGGTCTGCTCACATCTGTTTATGGTAGGAGGAGAATGTCTGTCTCTCGGAGGAGGATGACTTTCCTGGGATGGTGCTCTAAGTGGGACTGCTTGGATGTGCTGTTCTTCTAGTACAGTTGGCTGAGTGGGAGTTTTATTCAGAATGTCACCTTCCGAGACCTGGGAGGCTGTGGAGGGAGACTTCCAGGCAGCAGATTGGAGCGAAGGCAAAGCCCGCATCAGTAGCTGTTCCTGTTGTGGGGAGGTCTGAGAGGCAACAAGGGTGTCAGAAATGGTCACTATGGAGAGAAGGGGTATCAGTAGAGGCCGTTCAGTCAGAGTCATCTTTGTTATTTTTTGCTTGGCGAGCTCCAACTCATATGACCACCTGGGTGTATTAGGCACTGTAGTTGGTGAGCCTCCAGGGGATGGAGTAGCAACTGCTGAAGAAACCATTGCCGGCTTCTTCGATTGACCCGAAGGATGGTTTTTAGACTTTGGAGGTTGACTGCTCCTAGATCCCTTGGAGCTCAAGCACTCAGTAGATTTTACTGCCGACTCCATCAAATAATGCTGGAGGGTCTTCATCAATGAAGTGCTAGCTGACCAGTCGACAAAGCCAATGGCGCACTGGGTCCAGGCTTGAGGGCTTTCTCCCAAAGAAAGGACCAAAGTCTAAACTGTCTACTCCTTCTGGTTTGCGGCGTAAAGGCTTGACAGTGAACACAGGCCAAGATGTTATGAGTCGTACCAAGGCACAGCAAGCAGAAGGAGTGGCCATCTCAGTTGGGGATCTTAGCGCCGCATGCTCAACACTTCTTAAAGAAGGATGTCAATGCCATAAATTGAGTTCGGAGAAATGAAGTCAAATCCAGGCTCAGGTCAAGAAAAGGGAGAAAGAAACAGTAATGGTAGAAGGCTCCTACAGCATGCGACAGGAAAAAGAAGGAACGTTCAGAAGATTCTACAGCTTAGCGGGAACCCCTCCCCCATGCCTGTACTGAGCATGCTCAGTCTACCAAGCCAACAGTCTCTCCTCAGTTCTGGAGTCCATCAATTAGGGACCAATAAGGGACTTGAAAGAGGGGATGGCTGGGCGGGTGTGTGTGAGGGCACAGATGACCACTCAAAGAACCACAGTAACAGGTAAGCAACCTGTTCTTCTTCTCGTGGTCTCTGTGCCTCACACACTGGGAGATTTTGTAGCTTACCAGTTGGATGGTGGGTCAGGTCCCAGAGAACGGAAGACAACACCGCACGTCCAAACCGGGCATCTCTCCGGGACTGGCAGTCCAGTCTGTAGTGGTACACGAAGGTCGAGGGTTGAGACCAGGTCGCCACATGGCACAGTTCTTGCAGGTCCACTCCTCAAAGGAGAGCTGCTGAAGAAGCCACGGCTCTGGTGGAATGAGCATGCAACAAAGCTGGCGGAAGCTGTTTGGCCAGTTCGTACGCCAGAAGAATGGTCTGGACCACCCATTTGGAAAACCTTTGGGTAGACACCTTGTGACCTTTTCAACGCCTACTGTAGCACACAAACAGGTGGGGTGTCTGACAGAAGGGTGCAGTCCGGTGCGTGTAGAAAGCCAAGGCCCGACGAACATCAAGGGAGTGAAGGGAGCGCTCCAGAAGTGTAGTCAGGTCCGCGTAAAAAGCAGGTAAGATGATGTCCTGGCTAAGGTGGAAGTGTGATACCACCTTGGGCAGGAAGGAAATGTCAAGGTGAAGAACTACTTTGTCTCAGCGGAAGACGAAGAAGGGCTCATCGGATCGTAGTGCTGTCAGTTCACTCGCCCACCTGGCTGAGGTGACAGCTACCAGGAAAGCAGTCTTGATGGTCAGGAGCCTGTCATCAGCAGTTGCCATGGGCTCGAAGGGCAATCGCGTCAACTGTGATAGTACCAAGGATAGCGACCAAGGCGGTAGCGGTGGCGATACCAGTGGATAAAGGTGTTGAACGCCCTTCATAAACTGCTTAAGGGTAGCATCTCTGAAGAGAGCTGCTGAGGGGGACCCTCGTGGCTGATAGGCCATGATTGTGGTGAGGCAGACCTTCAGGGTTGGAAACAGGAGCCCTTGCTGCCGAAGGTGGAGGAGAAAAAGGAGCACAGTGGGCAGGTTAACAGGTGATACGGCTCACGACGTGCCTCCGTGAAGGTGATGAATTTCTGCCATTTATAGTGGTAGTTGCAGTGTGTCGACTCCTTCCTGGATGCGGTGAGGACATCCTGGATGGTCAGGTCCTCTAAGGCGTTATCCTCCACACGTGGAGGGCCAGGAGCAGCAAGTCCGGGTGGAGAATGAGACTGTCGGAGTGTGACAGGAGATCTGATGCTGTCGGGAACTTGAGGAGTCGACCGTGAGCAGCCTGGAACAGGGACCCGAACCAGTGCTGCTTCGGCCAATATGGGGCTACAAGGACAACGTCGGCTCAGTCTGCAAGGATCCTGGCAACCACTCGACCCAGGAGAGGGAATGGCGGGAATGCGTAGAGGAACCCGTCGGTCCACTCAAACTGGAAGGCGCTGCTGAGAGAGCCCCAGCCCAGGCTGGCTCTCGAGCAGTACCGGGGACACTTCCTGTTCAGGCTGCTGTCGAAGAGATCAATCATCGGTTCGCCCCATCAGTCTAGTATCAGCTGTAAAGCCACATTGGAGAGGGACCACTTGTGATAGCATGAGGTGTACCTGCTCAGGGAGTCTGCCATGGTGTTCTCCTGGCCTGCCAGGTGCACCACGACTGCGTGGACTCGGAGCGGCACACATCCGTTCAAGAGCTGTAGGGCTATGTTGAGAAGGGTGATTGACCGGGTCCCTCCCTGCCTGTTGACGTAGCAGACTGCTGTCGTGTTGTCTGACAGGATCTGCACCGTGCGGCTGACGACCAAGTTGTGGAATGCCCTCAGAGCCTTCCAGATGGTGAAGAGCTCAAGGGCGTTGATGTGGAAGTGGGTCTCATCGTCGATCCAGCGCCCTTTCACTCTGAGGTCGCTGCAGTGCGCTCCCCATCCAAAGAGGGAGGTGTCCGTCGTCACCGTGATCCGAGGAGTCAGTTCTCGGAACGGCATGCCTGACATCAGATGACGGTAGGATAGCCACCAGAGCAGGGAGCAACGCATCTGTTGAGGCATTTGGAGGAGGTGCCTCTGGTCGTCTAGGAGCGGGTCGAAGGGCCTGACAAACCAGTGCTGGAGGGGACAGGCACGGAGGTGAGAGAGGTAAGTGACCGCCGTGGTCCAAGCCATGTACCCAAGAAATTGCTGGATTTTTCTCGCCAACATCACCGGGGCATCAAGAGCGGCGGATGCGGCCCGACGGAGAGTGCATGTCTGCTCCAATGGAAGGTATGCCCTGGCGGATACCGAGTCCAAGGTCGCTCCGATGAAGTCGAGAACCCTCGCCGGCCCGAGGTGCGACTTCTTCAGGTTGACCCGGAGGCCAAGGCAGGACAGAAGAGTGAGAGTGTGACGAATGTCCCTGTATAGCTTTTGCCTGCAGGATGCCACTAACAGCCAGTCGTCCAAGTAATGGTATATCATAATGCCCTTTCTCCGCAGGTACGATACCACAGGGGCCATGCATTTGGTAAAGACCCTGGGAGCGGTGGAGAGGCCGAACGATAGCATCCTGTATTAGTAACAGGTACCGTCGACCGCGAACCGTAGATATCGTCTGTGCTGCGGGCAAATGGCGATGTGGAAATAGGCGTCTCGAAGATCGATAGAGGCGAACCAGTCCCATCGTTGAAGGAAGGGCAGGATCAAAGATAGTGTGACCATCTTGAACCTCTTGGGGTGGATGTAAGAGTTTACCTCTCTGAGGTCCAGGATTGGCCGCAGAGTACCGTCTGATTTCAGTACCGTGAAGTACCGGAAGAAGAAGCCAGTGGTACTGGCCGAAGACGGCAGTTCTTCGATGGCCCCTTTGTGCAGTAGGGATTGGATCTCCTCTAGCAGAGCCGAGCTGGCCGGGGTGGAATAGAAGACGCCCCACGGTGGAATATCTTGAAACTCGATGGCGTAGCCAAGACAGACGATGGAGAGAACCCAAGAGTCCGTCGTGATGTGGAGTCATTTGGCGAGTTGTTGGGCCAGGCTTGGTTGATCTTAGAAGGCGGCAGGCAGGCTGAAGAATGGCTGTGGTGGCGACCTGTGAAGGCGGTCAAAACCGGGACTTCGTCCCGGACGAAGACTTCTTCAAAGAAGAAGGCTGGCGTCACCGAAGAGGTCTCTGAGCCAAGGACGAGGTTGACCAGTGAGATGGAGCCGAACGAGGTGAGTGAGGTTGATGAAGATGACTGGCGCCAAGACGAACGAGAGCCAAAACTACGGCGGGGCTAAGACGGCTGATGGATCCCCATCTTTTTCGCTGTTAGGCGCGCTTTTACCAGGTGGTCCATCGCCTCGTCGGTCGTGGCATTGAACAACCCTTGACTATCGAAAGGGAAGTCTTCTATGCGTTTCCAGATGTCTTCTTGTAGGCCCGCCGATCGCAGCCAGGTGAATCGTCTGAGGGCGACAGGGCCGACCATCACCCGAGCCACCACCTCCACTGAGTGTCTAGATGACAGAATTTGCTGGTTGGCGAGTGCTACGGATTCATTAAAGAATTACATAGCACTCGCCCGATGATCCTCAGGGAGGTGTGTCAGGAGAGGAAAGAATCTGTCCAGCAGGTCCCTCTGGGAGGTGGCGAGGCAGGCTTGGGTGTTGGCTACCCTGGCAATGAGAGACGAGGCGAAACAGAATCTCCTGCCAAAGGTATCCAGACGACTCGCCCTTCTGCCACCCTTGGTCTGGGAGGACTCGACCACAATGGAATTGGGCACCGGATGCGTAAACAGAAATTCAGCCTCCTCTTTCTGTGTCCAGTAGAGGTGTTCCAACCGATGCAGGATTGGTTGAGGTGATGCCGACTGGGCCCAAGGATGTTTGAGGGCTTCCAAAAGTCAGCAAGAACGGTAGCGGTGCTGTGGATGGAGGACGGGTGTCCACATACTGGAAAACTGGGTCTTGCACAGCTGGAGCTGAGTCCGCAACCTTCAATCCAAGTGTTGTCGCCATCCAGATATCAGAAAACTGTTTGATGTCTTCCGGTGCCGACTCTGGTGCGGGGTCCCCAAAGGCCAAGGGTGGAGATTCATGTGACGCAGGTGTTGACTCGGACTTTGATTCAGTCTCATAAGTTTGAGATGACTTGGATGGAGACCTGTCTGTTGATGGTCGCTGGGGTGTCAACGTCAAAGTGACCGCCAACGCAGTCGTCGTTGTTGGTATCGTGGTTGGTACCAGTGGAGCAACCAGCATCTGGGACACTGTGGTCGTGGCAACTGGCACAACTGTGGGCAGCGGGCACTGAATCGCCAGGGTAGCGGTCACAGCGGAGGACGAGGTCTGCGTCAGGAGAGGCTCCGGGACCAGGCGAGACACGGTCGCAGTAACTCTAGGAGGTGGAGACACAGCCGGGTATCGTGGCGAGCGCTCGAGACCTCTTGTAACGCGGTGATCTCAAGGGCGAGTGAGATGGTGAGCGCCGATATCGAGAGTGGTAGCTGCCTCGAGATGGAGAGCGTGACCTTCAGTAGGGCGACCAGTATCTCACGTTAGGGTGGTACTGGTCTCTATATGCAGGGGAATAGGACCAGTACGAGCCAGGTTGCTCCCGCCAGATGTGTTCCCGGCCGTATCTCACTATGTCTGAGGAAGATGATTATGGCAAGTCAAAAGGGGGCTGAGACCAGGCCTGCTCCTGGTAGGCCTCCCGCCGGTGCAGGGATTGATGTCTCCCCGGCGTTCTGGGGAGCATGACTCATTTCTCCCAGAAGCTGCCCGATGATGGGGCGAGGCCCGAGGTGAGGTCGGGTTATTCTCTGGGCGGTCCATCCCTTCTGGGTGACCGGGAGGAGATACCGTGGCAGCAAGCGGTCTGGTCTTCGTCAGAGACCTCTAGGATCTCTGGCGGTTCCAACTCCTTGCCCCGCTCCCCAGGTTGTTGGGTCAGAGGAGGTGTCGGAGGGCAGGTCTTCTTAGAGGGCGAACCCCGCTTCTCCTTCTTCTTTTTCTTCTCCCTCTCTTTGAACACATGTGGAGGGGGCCCCTTGCGTTGGGCAGCAGTAAGCGGCCTGGTAGACTTGGCTGCCTGCGAGCCCACAGGAGCTTCCTTAGAGGTTAACGTTCCCGACGATATTTTCGGGATCCGCGGTAAGACCAATATCGGAGGCTGAGACGACGGTACCAATCCTGGTACCATCGATGTCGTCGGAACGGCAGCTGCTGGTACTGACGAGAGTGTGGTCGTCGGTCGGCTCAATGATGAAGGTCGAGACATGACAGACTCTCCGGCCGCTTGATCCCTTGCCCGTAGAGACTCCTCTCAAGAGTGTGACTTTAGGCGGGATGAGCGATTCCGCAGGGTCTGGGCAGTGAAGTCATGACAGATGGAGCAGGCCTTCACGCTGTGAGTCTGCCCGAGACAGAAGAGACACCCACTGTGTCCGTCCAACAGTGCAACCTTGCGACCACAGGTGACGCAAGATTTAAACAGAGCAGACACAGAAAGTCAAAGGAGATAGAGAATCCAAGAGTGGGAAACTCACGGAAGCGGTGGAGAAGATTGAGGGTCGAAGAAGGAGGTCGAAGGAGGGGTCAAAGAAGTCTGAAGACACCAAATCCGAATACCAAAAGCCAAAGTCAAAAACCAAATTCCGAAGTCAAATACCAATAAAACAGTCTGAAGAACAAGCCAAATAGCACTGCTAAGGAAGAACCTTCCGTTCGCTAGGGCGGACGAGAAAGAACTGAGGAGAGACCGTTGGCTTGGCGGGCTGAGCATGCTCAGTACGGGCATGGGGGAGGGGTTCCCGCTAAGCTGTAGAATCTTCTGAACGTTCCTTCTTTTTCCTGTCGCATGCTGTAGGAGCCTTCTACCATTACTGTTTCTTTCTCCCTTTTCTTGACCTGAGCCTGGATTTGACTTCATTTCTCCGAACTCAATTTATGGCATTGACATCCTTCTTTAAGAAGTGTTGAGCATGTGGCACTAAGATCCCACCAAGCTGCTAAGCTCTAGAATCTTCCGAACATTACCGCGCATGCGTGAAAACTCCAGTGTGTGAGGCACACAGACCATGAAGAACTGAAGATGTGGCCCTCAGGCAGCTTTATATAGCTGCAAGGGAAGAGGTGAGGTTCCCACCAAAAAGCTAGGCCTAGAGCTCTAGAAGATTCCAAAGGCAGCACTGCACAGGCGCAGATGACCCATTTGTGTGAGTTCACAGAGACCCATGAAGAAGAACAGTTTTTGCAAAGAGAAAGGCCTGTCATTTTGAAATGTAAAGAAGGAAGTAACACATCTCAACAACAAACTGAATATAGCAAACAAAGGAAAGAAAGGAGTCTAGGATACAGCTATGGATTTGTTCCTGTTCAGCAGGTGGGTGGTAACAGACTACTTTTCTCAAGGAGGACTTGAGCAGGAAGAAGAATGTTTAGTCTTGGGCATACTACAGTTGAGATAACAGCAAAACAACTAAACAGAAATATATCAGAGAGGCAGCTGAAGATGTGGGACTGAAATAAGGAAAACACGTCAAGAGAAGAAATGAAGAGCTGTATGACATCTCTACATATATATGGTACTGATAAAACAGGCAGTACTTAAATACAGATCTTGTGTTCCATATATAATACAGCAAGGTTTGAATTTCTGGAATATACGTGCTCACTAATACTATGTGGGCTCAGGAGTTGAAACAGGGTTTGTCCCTGAATCTCGAAACTTGCACCTCATCTGTCATTTTGACAGGCACATTGCTTCACTTTCATTGCTTCTAACCTTCTTTTAACCCAATAAAAACTGGTGTGAGGATCATGTTAGTATTCCAGTTTATAATATTGGATTATGACTTATTTGTATGTATGAAATTTCTTTTCCTGTGGAAATAAATGGAAGCTTTAGGGAACAAAGAAAAAAACAATTCTAATGAAATATTCTTTCCTCTGGAATTAAGCGAAGTACTTTAAGAGAAAATTTCAATCAAAATGAAGGAACTGCATACTATAAGTACCTGCACATAAGACTCGTTGTTGTATGCTTTCAAGTTACTTCTGATTTATGGTGATCCTAAGGCAGAGCTTTCCAAACTGAGTGTCACGACATATTAGTGTGCTGGCGGCAGTGTGTAGGTGTGTCACACAAATGGTGGAGGGGCTGTCTTTCCCACTGTCACTGCCATGGGACAAGGAAGATCCCAGTGGTGGTAGACCAGGTCTGGGTGGAGGGTCTGTCTTTACTCCTGCCACCACTGCTGCCCCGGGCCAAGGAAGACCCCAGCAAGGGCCAGGCTTGAGTGGAGGGTGTACCTCCACTTACTGAATTACCGTGTTACGAAATGAAGCATGTTTAAAAAGTGTGTCACCAACATGAAAAGTTTGGAAAGCTCTGCCCTAAAGTGAAACTATCACAGGGTTTTCTACAGCTAACAGTATACGACTTGCCCAAGGTCACCCAGCAGGTTTCCATGGCTGATCAGGGAATCGAATCCCACTTTCCAGCGACATAGTCCAGTGCTCAAACAACTATACTGCAGAAGAGAAAGTTAAGAGGGGACATGATAGCCATGTTCAAATATTTGAAGGGATGTCATGTTGAGGAGGGAGTGGGCTTATTTTCTGCTGCTCTAGAGACGAGGACAAGGAACAACGGATTCAAACTACAGGAAAAGAGATTCCACCTGATGGTCAGAGCTGTTCGGCAGTGGAATATGCTGCCTCAAAGTGTGGTGCAGTTTCCTTCTTTGGAGGTTTTTAAGCAGAGGATGGATGACCATCTGTTGGGAGCGCTTTGATATGGGTTCCTGCATGGCAGAGGGCTGGACTAGATGGCCCCTGTGGTCTCTTCCGACTCGATGATTCTATGATTCTATACCCCGATGGCTGCTATATCCAATGTATCTACAGGACTTATCATTCTCTAAGTCTAGAGACCCAAAGCAATAACATACGATATATATATAGCCACCAAATCAATATCTCAGCCCAGAGGATGCTCAGAGGGCAGTCTTCACAGTTAGTAAAGATAACATGCTATTTAAGATTTCAATATTTTCAACACTGAATTAAACTTTAAATCCAAATATACTACTGACCTAAATACTGTGAATACTAAACAAACACTAAACAATACATTTTATTTTGTCAACAATAAAATTAGTGGCTTCTGCTTTCATGTTTTCCTACTTCTCAGATGACAATAACTAAGATACATCTACTCAAATAGAGCACAGCCTCTGTTTAGTACAAGGTATAGTCACAATGTTGCTTGTGGAAAAATAAGTTTCTGTATTTTACATTTCACATATATTCTAAATAGCATAAATTTATACGCTAACTGACTTACAAACTAAGCATTTTATTTTGCTAAAGCAGTAAAATAAATGTATGAAAATACTGTATAGTTCTCAATTTTTTAAAAATATCTTCAATGGTTCCAAATTCAGAAAATTTACATATCTGCCTCATAACCACCACCTACATTCTGCATTACCCCTCCCTCAAAAAAAAACAACAACTTTAAAACAAAAGCTTGTTCAGTTAAACCAATGTCTCACTTTACCTGACCAGTGTATCAAGTAATTGTGGTAAAACACTTTGGTTTTATATTTCAGCAGTTCTGAGGGTGGAAACGCAAGTGCAGTATTTCAGGCGGTGTAATCAAACCCTCTCATGCCATATTTTCTAACAGAATTGATATTATGCCTCCTTTTCTAAACACCTGTACAAGATATTATTGCCCCCTTCTCTCTCCAATGTTATCTTCCAGCAGTCACCAGCAAGCTGGAAGTCTGGCAGTTTTATAATGTCAGCTGATACAACTATACTACATCATTTGACTAAAACATTTGTAAAGAGTTACTTCCACACATTTTTAAAATTTTATTTACTACAATGTACAAAAAGCATATAGGTTCATAATACAGATTAGATACCTTCAAATTTAGAAGCACAAATATAAAGTTACTGAAAAAGAGAAATACTGATTCTCTCTAAAAGAAGAAGAATGTTCAGATTTGGGACTAACATTTTCTCCAGACAACAAAATCATGGACAGTTAGCAGCAGCATCTACTGTGCAAGGTAAAGATGACCATCACATCATCTTTTGATAGCCAGTACAACATGATCAAAGCTAATCTTTAAAAAAGAAATGACAAATATAGACAGATAACATTCTTTAGAAAGCTTCCAAAAGTTTTGTTAAAATGTACATGATATAGCCTTTGTGTTCTTGCTGTGGATCGTTATTCCATATATCATTTATCAACATTTCTCAGTCTTAACAAAAAACTGCCATAAGAGCCTATCAAGTTTCAAGCATTCAGCACAAAGGACCATTCATATGGATGCACACAAATCCACAATCAAACAGAACAGCATAAAATCCAAATGTAGTTGAAAAGTTAGTTAAGGAGGTAATTGGATCACTGGATTACTGCAGTAAGAACCCTAAAGGCACATCCTGTCTGATCTTGAAAGCTAAGCAGGGTTGGCCCTGGTCAGTACCTGGATTGGTGACCACTGAGGAATACCACATGCTGCGGGCTATTATTTCAGAGGAAGGAACTGGCAAAACCACTTTTGAGTATTTCTTGCCCAAGAGAACCCTAAGAAATTCATGGTGTTCCTGAAAGTTGACAGGCAAATTGAAGGCACTTGCACAAAAACAAAACAGTGCTCTTTATTTTTCAGCCAATCTTTTTTTTCTACCACTTCTAAAAGTTTGCCTGGCACTTTCCTTGATCAGCATATGCTAGACTTTACTGATCAAGGCACGCTCCCACTACATCCTGGAAAGAAGTCAACAGAAGTCAATCTTTCAACTTGCTTTGGATGAGATTCAACATTGCAGAAAGCAATTTGCACTTGCATAATGGGACCTTCTGCTCTTCAGCATCTTCACCCTGGTTTGCTCTGGAGTGGATTCGGAGAATGCAAGTTGAGTTGGACAATGCACTGCCACCCGCCTCTGTTTTTCTGCCAGAAGATGTTTAGGCTGCGGGACTAACTTGACAACACCCTCTCTCTTTAATAAGTAGGATGAAAAATAAACTTGACTACTGAAGTATTTTTAAAAAATAAGGATGAAAATCCAAGAAGAATCTGAAGAACAGTATATTGGTATCCATGGCTTTCCTAAGTCCATCAGTTACAACTTCAGGAGATCTGTTAGAACCTGTAAGATCTTAAGGACAGTCTGACTGTGCATGCCCATATACTACTTAAAAATGAACCACATAATACATAAAATGCATATTTGTGTTTATATTCAATTAATGAGAAGCTGAAGGCAAGGTAAATTTTTAGCTCCAAATCAGTATGTATGACAGATAAATTCTTTGGTGAATACTAACAGACCTAAAATATCAAACAGTTGAACTAGTAATTGGCACACAGTCAACTTCTAAAAAGAAGCCCTGTACCTAATATTTGACAGAACCAAAAGCACCAATTATTATAGGAGCCTTCCAGAATAAAAGTAAAGCTCCAGTGTCTTATGCTACTCATCATGATTTTAAAAATGCTATCATATTAGAATTGTAAACTTAAACACAGGTTTGGGTAGGACTAAGATCTAAAAATACCTTTCCAAAGGCTCTTTCAAAAAAACAAAACAAAACACACACAAAAACCACATGGGACAGTGTAATGACTTTCTATAACACACACAAATAAAGTAAGATTTAACAAGGTAAAGTCTAAATGCCTGTGTACTAAAATGAAGTATACTTTGAAAAGGCATATGAATTCATATTTAGAACTCCTAGATATGGAACTGGAACAATAAAGCAAGAATCATGAAGAAATAACAGAAAAATGAATAGAGAAGCAGTTGTATCTAGACTGGAACACAAATGTTAAAAAGAATGTAATGTACGCTTAATAGAAGCAAAACAAAACTGGGCTATTTCTTCAATAAATTAGTGCTAATGGGATTAGAGCAACCACAGATAATCAACAAAATTAGGACACTGTGTCCTAATGGTCAAGATTTATCTATATCTGACTTGCAAAACAACTAAGTTCTCCATTATTGTGCACACTCCAGTAAAATTCAAGGAGGCTCCTGCACCAGAAAAATCACTGATTATCCCACCATCTCCTCAGACCAGTTCCCAAAAGGCTCCCCTCCCAGCTGTCACCACACACAATTAATCCAGCAAGCTGCAGCAGAGTGAGATAAGGGAGGAAGCAAGGCCACTCCAACCAGTCCTGCTGAAAGAATACTTGTCCTCCCACCACTTTCCTCCTCATCCTTTTTCTTTTATGTTATGGCTTTCTCTACTGTAAGCCTGCTGATAGGGGTTATTAATTGTATGTTAGCTGATACACACACACATACACACACATATATAGATATATATCTGTGTGTGTGTGTGTGTGTGAGTGAGTGAGAGAGAAGGAGGAATAATAATGGTTATAATAAATAAAAGCAAAGTACTAGGGTTTTTTAATTATATAACAATTCTTCCTCAAAATATTCAAATTTCCATTGGTTCATGTACTCTGTCTTCAAAATACACATACTAAATATTAAAATACTAATACAGAAAATCGTAAATATTAAAAATGCTATATTACTATACATACTGAATACTAAAAACACTACAATATTTAATTTTAAAGAACCTTAAAAATCTTTAAAATGCTCACCACTATTATAGTTTATGATCCACTGACATAACAGATTGTTACCATTACTCATAAATATATGCTGAAATTTCCTGAAACAATAACTATTGTTTCATTCATAACAAGACAAGCAAAGAGAGTAGAAAAGCTAGTCATGAGTATACAAGTGTCAGGCTTCTATTTACTAGTTAGGTCAAGCACAAAGTGGTATCATGAACCGGCACACTGAGACAAATCAATCGTTGTTCTAGCCCCACTTTTTTTTCTGAAAGCAGCAAGCCAAAGTCTAAAAGCCAATTTATGAACAGGAGAAGAAAATAAATTCTGTCCTAAATCTACTGCCTATCAATATCAATGAACAGCACCAGAGCCTAAGATAAGTCTGTAAGTCATAAACCCCAACAAAGTATCCAGAAGATAATTATCTCTCACGGTCAGTTTAACATAATGCAGTTAAACCAGAAAAGTTTATACGGAGTACAGTGCGTGCACTGTATATGCAGGAATTCTGTTCCAGCAACCTCGAGACCATATGCCATTGTAGTCAATGGATGCAATGTGTGTACAGCAATGCAGGTGCACACCCGTTGCATCCACTGACTAGAATGGGATGTGACGCTTCATGCAACCTTGCATCCATGCATGTAGAGGTCGTACCAGAAGAGAATGCACTGTATCATTAAGTGGGAGGCACCAGTTCTCACCGGAGATGGTCATTCTTTGGGACCAGTAACAGTGAATGTAGATACAACCCAAGCCCCATGTGCCTTACCCAAATTCAGACTTGCCTAATCTACAGACAGAACATTCAAACATCTTCAATTGATATTTTCAGATCTCTTTGCACTACCTTTCAATATCCACCTTGCGCAATTACAACGTACCTCTGTTAACTAAGTAGATGTGTTCCTGGTCTTTAGTTCTTTAACAGAAACCTTGTTACCAGAGATAGAAATAACATGGAAAGAATAGGAATAGATTCCTACATCAGAAAAAAGAACAGCAACTCATTATGTTTCAATAAACTTTTTACAATATTCGAAACTAACATTATATACATGTGAGATAAAGCAACCAGATCAGGTAAGCCCAGCAGAAACAAACAAAAACACGTTGACTCTCCTAGAGATTACTAAAAGGTTCAAAAATGCTCCTGGAATGATTTTTTTTCTTTCATAACTTCCACTTTTCTTATGATTTCCACTCTGGGGGCTAAACTTACAGATTCATGCTCTTTAAAAAAAACACATTGAGGAGAGCTGGAAAGGTGTACCTGTGCACTACTTTTTGCATTTCATACAAGCTTAGCAAGGGATTCTAGAGGGAGCTGCTGTTTATCTTGCCTATTGAAGACAAGCATATACAGCTACAGTAAATTGGCTGCTACTTCTGCCTTTGGCATGAAAATTTTTGTTAAAGAAGTAATCCAGGGGCATATCTACTTTGTTAACTGAGGTACACCCATATAATTTTTTAAACCAATCTGGGCTGAATGTCATTTGCATATTTAAACTACTGCAAAATTCTTCTCACAGAATAACTTATGCACAGAACAGCATTAGTCCAAGGAAGCTGTAAAAATCTACTTTTCTCCTCCCCTCAGCCCTCTTATATACCATGATGAAAATGATCAGTCGCATTCTCTTATCTATCTCCTTTTCGCTTGCAATCCAATTTTTAGTTTATCTACACCCCAAAACTTCAACACAGTGCACACAGAACACACTCTGCTCTAAGATCTTCCTCTGTCTTAAAGGCATTTTGCTCCTCCTTTAATTTTTTTTTAATAAAAATAATTTTTTGCATACTTTTATAGCCAAGCCTCGGCTTCCAACTACCTAGCCATGTTTTTCCCCTTCCCCAGAGAGCAATTTAAGAAAGGAAATGAGGAGAGAGAAGGAACTGAAGCCTGTGTTTTGCTGAAAACCTCTTTTTCAAAAAGGAGAGGGGAATGCAAGTTTGGGGAAATAAGTTTGGGACAGTAGGAGGCATCTAGTTTTTAATTTGGGGAACTGGGTTTTGCGTTACACCTCCTGGAGAGGATTACCTGTTGCCAATGGTTCAGCCTTTAGGGCTTGCACCCAACCTCTGCATACAGTCAGTATGTTGGACCAGTTACTTTCCCAGCCTCTGCTGTTTGCCTTCTCAGTTTTCCTTTTGAAAAATAGGCATTTTTTGGGACTAACTGGGATCAAATATGTAGACCAGCATTTGGGGTTGAGACTGAACTTCTTGGACACATCACATAATTTTGTGACTAGCCAGACCATCATTCTGTTGTGCTCTAAACCGTGTTCCACAGATTTCAAAACATGCTCTTAGCATACAGTGTACTTCCCACTGACGAAAACTGAACAAGGAATCGTAAAGGACCTTGAATCTTATAAAGAAAGGACTAAGCGTGCTGTGGGGTTTTTATACACGCAGTGATTGCTCTCCTGCACTGGTCACAAGAGCAGCACTGAAGGGACACGCAAAGGCTCACCTCCGCCTCAACTGAAAGCACACATTCCATTTAAAAAATGGTGGACGCAGCCAAGAATGAGTACACAGGCGACCGCACTCCCCACCATCAGTCTGATTACACAGTTGCCTTTTCCATTCGCAGCACCCCAAGAAAACGTTCAGAGAGCAGTACTGTCCACGGTTAATTCTGCCCTATAAGGCAGACCACGAAGTTCACATTACCTCTTTCTAACAAAAATACAGACTTATACAAGCGTGTTTCCCGAACTCCGCTGGACTCTGATATACTAACAGGAAGTAGCTTCAGACCAGCTTAATCCTAAAACGTGGAATCCAAGCTCCAAAATGTAAAACGTTTTCGGAGATCTCATCCCCGCAACGCCGCAACTCCCAATCACTACACTGCCCTAAACGACACCGAAGAGCTCCTTCCTCCTCGCCTTCCCCGCCTCAACATTCCGAAGCAAACAGACAAAACGCACCGTTTTGCCACGGAACGGGCGAAGGTCGCCCAAATGCGGCGCCTCAAATCCGAGATCAACCGCAGCAAGAGACCCTGCGGCGGCGGCGGCGGAAGCGGCGGCGGCCACCAGATAAGCGGGGGAGAGCCCGAGTCCTCTCGGCCGAAGCAGGGAAGCGAAGGGCCCCCCTCCCCCGAAGTCCGAGCAGAAGCAGCCCAACCGCCCCGCTCCCGAATACACGGAATCAGAGGGACGCCCCCCGAGAGAAGGCCGCCCTCCCGCGCGGACTCACCGCTAAGTCCTGGGGCACAGCCCCGCTCATGGCCCTGACGGTCCCGCTCCTCCAGGCCCGGGAGGGGAGCGCAGGCCCAGGCTCCGGCCCCGACGCCTCACCCTCGCCCGGGCCGGCCACCAGCAACAGCAGGAGTCGCTTCCCCACCGGGGAGGCCGCCGCGTCCGCCATCCCCGCCGGGCAGCAGCAGGAGCCGCCGCCGCCGCCGCCTCGAGCCCAACGGCCGCCACCGAGAGCGAGCAACAAGCCCTTCGCTGGGGCCCCCGAACCACAGCCCGCCCTGATCCCGGCGTGCCCCGCGCCAGCCTCCTCTCCGATCCCGGCGTGCCCCGCGCCAGCCCGACCCTCCCGTGTTTTGCGTCCCAGCATACACCACGCGAACTTCTATTTATTTACTTCTTCGTTCCCGGCATGCACCGCGGCCATTACGCTTTTGCCCTGAGCGTCCATTACTTGGTTCTCTCAGTAGGGGGCAGTGTCAGCGCGGATACGCGTCGCGTTTGGCGCCTCAGAAGGAAAATACAAGGCCTACCTTGGCCAGTATTCTTCTTACTCCGGTGGCCAAGCAGCTGCCTTTGGGAAGCCCACAAACAAGAAAGGAGGGCACGATAAGCCCTCGTGCTTGTGTACCCAATAACTTATACTGAAAGGCACACCAGGCGTACAACTTAAGCAGCTGCCTATAATTTGGTCGTCCATGAAGCACTATCCACAACATAGTATCCCAGTCTCTCAAAAGGCCGACTCCACACAGATAAGGGATACTTTTAACACTTCAACGAACATGGCGGAGTTTTGAGGAAGGCTGAACACAAACCACCCTCTAGTTAAAGCAGGAAAGGCCTACCCTGTTTTCTAGTCTTCCTTCTCAATAATCTGCAATACCTTTCAGTGTAGGAAAGCTTAACTTCTTTCTCTTGGGGATAACAAGTCCAGACCTAATCATAATGAAAGCAGGATTTTTTTACTGTCTGGCATAGCAAATTGCACGGTGTTAACAAAACTGAATATGTTCTATAGAAATACCTTTCTTCCCCAGGCAATATAAAAATACACAGTACAGTATTTTTCTTATTTACAATTGCTTTAAAATAGTCACATCTGCACCATTTTTGGCACAGCATACCTCTAATTGTTTTATCTGCTTTTCTTTTCATAAAGAATTACAGATACTGAAGATAATATTACAATGAGTTCACCGAACCTTGTAAAGAAATTTGTGCGGCTGTCTTCCAAATTTACTATTTGACTAGCATAACTGGATCAAAAACTACCCACTTACATTGTCATCAAATATAGAAATGGCTACATTTAAAGGACTGCAGTTAGTACTCAGTTCCCTTGTGGGCACTGACAACAGATAACTGAGGTTCTGAGGATACCTTAAATATGAGGATTTTTGTATTTACACCATGGCTTTCAACATGACCTGAATTTATCTTAAGACTCCATCCAAATTTGTCAGATGTCCTATTTTAGAGGATAAAACACATCAGCTGTCCCAAATGAAGAAGACAGTTACGGATTCCATCAATATTAGCCAAATAAAAGAACATCTTGAAATGAGAAGACCCATGGGACCATAAAGGAAATATTTATTAAAATATATTCAAGAAATTGTCAAACTTCTAACAAAAGCCAGGAGAGAGTTGGAAGGGAGAAACATCTGTACAGGAAACGTTGTTGGAAATGCTTATACATGCGTTGTTTAAGTTTCACAGTTTAGTTATTGTCTACAAAAATATATTTCTGAAACTCTGAGTCCTCTATAAAAAAAGCTGGTCAGCAACAGCAAACCTGACAAGCAGAATATACCTTAGGACAGAGTAAGCTCCTCCTGCAGATAAGCTTGGCATGACCCAGGACACTCCTGCCTCAAATATTGGGAAAGCTGTTCTTTGGGATTAAGCTCCACATTAATTCTGAAGGAAGGCAACTGAAACACAAGTTTTTGTTTCTCTCACTTCTTTCTTCTCCCAACATGCAAAAATTTGGAAGGAGTTGTACATTTATATAATGTGAGAAAAGGGTTACTGAACCAACATCTGGTATCAGGCGAGAAATACTATGTTTGCATTTATACCCAAGATTTGCTGCTTCCTGTGGCAACTGCTAATTCTAACTAGCAATATACCATGATGTGCACCTGGAGCACTCCCATCAACACCTGGCCAGTCCTGCTTTTAGAACAGAAGCCTGATTAACTAAATAGTCTCAAAGAACTGATCTAGACCCTCAAATAAAGCCACTCTGGCAATTTCAAAGTCATTTTAATCCCAAATGTAGGTCACTAATACTGGTTATTTTTGAGGTCTTATGGCTTAAACCATGCTTCTTCAGCATTCAGAGACTGATGCAATCCTACCAAAGTTAAACACATTGATATATATGTATTATATATATGTTTTCATATGCCAACCAGCATGGTTTCTAAACAAGAGGCTTGGTGCTAGCCAGCTGGGACCTTCCCAATCTCTCTCCACATGGAGGTTATACCTGATAAGTTTTTAGAGGTATTCATGTGTAAAAAATAACTTGCTTACTAATACACGGCTGCCACTTTTAATTAAATGCATCTTATACTACTCCCTGAACAGGCAACGTAATAAGAGTCTAGGCATTCCAACAGCTGGGGACCTGGATCAGAAATCTTATAAACACAAGATAGGAACTGCCAAAAGCAAGTTCAGCAAAAGAAATTGCTGATGTACTCTGCTTATAATACAATATGATACTAGGGCAATCATCTTTTTAATTCTCTCCACAAGGAATACTCAACCCCTGGTTGCCAAAACTGAGGAGGCAGTTTTAATACATTGAACAAATTAGCTGCAATGCAAGATGGCAGTGGAACACAACAGTATCTGCTAGTAGGGAAGCTACCTGTGATTAATAAAGAGGCATATTTCCTCATGTTAAAGTCAGTATGTATTCAGTATCACAATAAAAACTCAAATTTTAGCCATGTTTAAGGAACTAAAAGGGAGACCTCTACAGTCATCTGCTCTTCCTCCATAGCTGTGGCTTCCTACTCTTTGTCTCACTCACCCTAATTTTCATACCCTCTCATTGTGGATTTCTTTGCCATCTCAATCATGGCAGAACAACCCAAACATGATGAAAAAAGTGTTGAAGCACAAATGTATACATGCACATTTATATTATTAATTATGAATGAAGCATGTTGTGGCACCTTAAAGACTAGCACATATATAATGGCATACATTTTTAAAGAGCAGCAGCATCTTTATCAGGTGTATGAATCGTAAAGTGTATATACACACTTATCATTGTAGGATTATACTTCATGCACTTAATGCAGTGAAACCTGTTGTATGAAAGCTGGTGCTGTAACAAATGCATTAGTCTTTTAAGATGCCACAGTAATTTTTGTTGTACTTATTGCAACAGACTAATACAGTTATCCATTTGGGCAAGTGGAAGCTGGTAGCTTCTGTGTCAGTGGGGTGGTGAATCTCTTCTGGTATTTAGACTAAAGGAGCTGCCCAAGGTGCTGGAACTATTTTTGGAATAGCTCATTTAAAGCTCAGACTGAAACCTGAAGTGGATTCACTGCTTCACTGCCACAGAAGATACCAGCTGCCGCTGCTTCAGACAGTATTTGTTATGCATCAGAATGGAGGTGCAAGTGAGATGGGAGCTGGCAGAGAAATATGCAAAGATGTGAACTGCCCTCTGAAGTAGCATTTAATGTTACGGATATCTGGAGTGGGTGCAAAACGTGTTAGATGTTCTGTAGATTAGGGGTTTCTTTCAACAAATGGCTTGCAAAGGTAATAAATGCATCCCACATACAGCTGGCTAGTTTACCAACTTGATAGCACCACTTTTTGAGGGCTGGTGCAAACATTATACAATGCGAAAACTTGAGTAGGGCTAACAGAGCAGGAGGAGGATACGGGATCACAAGCTGTATTTCCTCTCAAAGATAGACTGTTTGCCTCTTTACTCTGTCCAATATTAATCTTTGCTAAAACAAATATGAACCAAATTTTGGAACCGGGGACATGGGAAATTCACACACAAGGAGAGAGGAGAGAGCTGGGGGCCTGTGTTGCCCCACAGGTCATTCCCAATCCTTTAATTTTTTTGAAGATTTTGAGCATTATTACATGCCTGCACCAGCAGAAATGACCATCTCATGACAGTGTTTAGAACAGTTAGAGTACATTAAGTCCACAAACTAAATTAAAAAGCAAGTAAAACTGAAGTTGTTGCTTTTTCTCCCAATTCAAGCTCCTTAGAGTTGGAGGCTTCGTTCAAAGGCTCCCCCACACACTTACTGCCATACTTGGCACTAACATCTGTTAGTGTGCTCCTCATGCACATATTATTAAAAACCCTGAGCAACCTAAGAGGTATGTGAATTTTAAACGTGTAGTCATAATCATCCAAGAGGTTATAAAGCTGTTGTGCCTCCCACACTATCGGAACCTACACTACATCAAACACTTTCAACTCACATTATAACAAAAGCACACACTATCAGGGAACCATGTATCTTCTTAAGGAAAGAATCAAACCTGCACAATAAAAAAAAGTTATACTTCCTTCTTCCTCAATACCTTCCTCACTTTAAAGCAAGGATGAGAATCTTGCCACTCTCCAGATATCGCTGGACTGCAAATCCCAACAGTCCTAGCCAGTACAGCCAATGCTGAAGACCGCCAGAAGCTGCAGTTCAACAACATTTAGAGGGCTGCATAATTCTCATTCTTGATTTAAACACACACCAGTCAGTTAGTGCTTGACACCGAACCATATCCTGCAATTCTTGTAAGACAGTTTGGAGAACAACAGGAAGCCTGAAACATGCTATCCTTCAGCAGCAAGGACACAATGTAAGTGCTTATCCACCCATTTTCCAGGTTACCTGATTGATTTTTTATTTTAAACAATAAAGGAAAAGGTGGATTCTACTTCCATTCTTCACTCCGAAATTCCTCTCTCACCTGTACTCTTATGTACATTGGTTAAAAACCATATTTGTTTCATGGTCAAAGATTACTGTGAAATCCAAGCCACATGAGAAGGCTACCTTCCAACAAGAATAAATATTTGTTTTGTGCTGAAATATATGCTGCTGAGATAATGTTCCAGGGAATAATCAATTTACCCCTCCATGAAAAACAATTCACCACCCTAGTTCTGCCTCTAAAAAAGATTAAATGCCTGCTTTAAAACACATCCAAATTAGAAAAACTTTAGAAACTACCACAGAATAGGCCATCTAAGTTTTTGAAGAAGAACCTATATGACTATCTGCAGGATCTAACAGGGAGTTTTGCTGGGTATTTTTTTGTTGTAGACTCAATTAATAGAAAAGGGATGAGGTAAAGAACATGAAGATTCAGCAAACACACCTGGGATATTTCACACTAGACAATGTTAGAGGGAACAATTCTAACCTTGGCCTTTGATGCATGTTAAGAGACAAGTCAGAGACTAAAGCCCTAGGATTTCAGCATAACCATCTTCTTGTAGCAAATCGGCACCATTTGCGTGCAAAGGACAGACATTTATATAACCCGAAGTGCTGAGTCCTGAAACTCCTTCCATCTCTCTACATGGAGCTGAGTTCTCAATCCCTGAGCTGGGCCCAAATCTCAGTTGAATCTTCCTATAATTCTGTAAGCATCTTGTTTGTCACAACAGTTCAACTGATTCTCAGTAGATGCTCTGAACACAAATCACAATTCCAGACAGAATTTCTAATTCACTCTGTTTTTTATAATTATTTATGCTTACCTTCCTTGCAAAAAATAATCCACCTGCCATGTCAATTAACAGCAAGTAGGCAGAAACAGAGCAATAGGTGTCCATAACTGAGCAAGGGCTCTCCTTTTTCCTTCCAAACAACCCACATGCACAGCTCTCCACCCCTAGCACGATTACAGTGTTCTTTGTCACCTATACCTGAGATTTAGCTAATCTTCAACCTTAGAAGTTACTTTAGAACAATCCACGCTAGCCTTGGACTTACTGGAGTTCTCAGTATTCAACCAGGTACTGTTCTATTGTACAATAGCAGTGGAGGCAGGTGCACGGGAACTTGTTTGTCAAACCTAAATGTTACCAAGAAGATGAAAATTTGTTGCTTCATTGCCCCAGATAGGGAAAGAGATTCACCAAAAGATTTAAACTAAATCTGTTATAAAATACCTGCTTAAAGGCAAGAGCTAGAATTTGCCAACAATGAAATGCATTCTCCTGTCCAGAGTGAACAGGAAACAGTCCAGGGGTTCACAATATGTCCTAAAACAGGAGGCCTCTCCTGTTTTTATATGAGGGATGAAAAGGACAACAGAGATGCTACTGGTCAGTGGAGACTTCTCTGTCTGGCTCCAATTTGCTTGACTCTCCTGGGGAAGGAGTGTGTGGTGCAGAATGAGACACAGAGGGAATGCCGTGAGGTACAATCCCTTCTACTGGAGGTTCTGGCAGCCCAGGGTTTGCTACTCCCACCACTCCTGGAGCAAATCTGTAACAAAAAGAAAACACAGAGTAATTACAGACACTTTTGGTAAGCACTGCCTTGAAAGTTTCATTGTAAATATGTCTTGATATGGTGTAAAAGGTCCTCAGAAATTAAGCAGTGACGGATGGTGCAAAATGGCATGAGCTCCTACACGAGCCTTAGCTTCCTGCCAGCAAGGTTAAAATGTCCCAAGAAACTAGATTTGCTGTCACTGCTGCAAAGAAAAAGCTACATGTTAAAATCACTGCCAGTACAACCTGCTAGGAACTCCATCTGAAATAGTAGTTCTGAACTTCTGATTCACTTAAGTAAAGGCTCCTTCAATGACCACCTACCAACAGAGTGCTATTTTATTTCTTGTGTGAGGTATGTTTTCCAATACAGACAGCTTTTAGGGCTTTTAAAAAAGTACTTTAATGCATTTTAAAATGTTTTTATCTTTGTATTGTTTTAGTTGGTTTTTATTTGTTCGTCGCTTTTGGAGTCCTTGTGGGCTGGAGGGCAATACAGAAATGCTTAATAAAAAATAAAAATAAAATACATATAGGAAGGCTAGAGTGTTACAAAGCCAGGAAAAGGATTATGTTCAGAAAAGTAGGGTTTGGACACAGAGCCCACAGAAAAAGTTGTTGGCAATAATGCATGCCCATCTTACCTGTAAGCTGCAGCTCCATTAAGTTCTGGATGTACAGCTGCAGGATCAATACTGGACCACTGAGCTGCCAAAAGTAAGTACTCCTTATTAACACAGTTCCTCAAAGAGTCAGGTATGTGACCTAGAGAAAAGAAAGAAAATACAGAAATAGATGGTGCCAGTGATATGTCAAGGCTCTCCAATACCTTTGATCAGAAGACTGAAGGATGCAAGAAAAATCAACAGGAGAAATGCATATATACAACCAGTAGTAACAAGAAATGACTGTTTCCTTGCTAAGGTTCACATGAAAGGATCCCTTCAGCAGAAGATACATACAAATCCACTGGAGAAGAATTCTCCAAGTTATCAGTCCATACAGAGGTATCACCAAATATACTCCTAACACTAGAGGGTAAACGTACAGTGTGAATAGCCTAAATTAGCCAGTGGATTGCATGTTGAATGCTGGGCCTCCCCAACTGGGTCCATGACCTTCCCATGTATGACAGAGGACTGTGTGTTCTTGCATACCTGCTTTGGAGTTTTGGCCTGTAGCCCCAAGATGTTTAACCAGTCCTTGAGCCAAAACAGGTGACCCCACCTCCTTTGTTTAACTTACAAGTAACAGAAATTAAGCGACATACTCCACAGCAACAGCTCTAACTTTAAGAAAGTAAGAGCAGCACTCTTATTGCATAGACCTGTCCCAGGGAAGCAATCTCAGAAGCAACTGCAGATCTGTCTTCTCAGTTACCTGTGATGGCTCTTCGGATCTCCTTAGCTGCTTCCTCTCTAGACTCAATGGAAGCCTGTTCACTATACCAGGCTGTATGAGGAGTACAGATCACATTGGGAGCATCTTTTAGGGGTCCATTTGCAAAACTGTTATACAAAGAAACAGGTACGCTTTTGTTATAATCTTCAGCAGACTTAAGATCCAGAGAAAGAAGTATCCTATTTGAAAAATGAGACAGGATGGTAGCAAAACAGAGTAACAATGTCGTTGTTACCTAAAGGGCTCTGATTCATGCACATCCAGTGCTGCTCCTCTGATCCTCCCCTCTTTTAGAGCCTGAGCAAGGGCCTTCTCTTCCACCAGTCCTCCACGGGCTGTGTTCACCAGAAAGCAGCCTTGACGCATCTGAAGAGAGAAATATGGAAGGGGGCTATTGAATTTTAACAGTTTTTCGAATCCAAATGGCCGTGGGGAAAGGCTAGGAAATTCAAAATAGGACATGGTTTAACATGTGCATGGGGCTGTCAGAAAGAAATGAATGATGGTGCAGAGTTGTTGTGATTTCCTCATACGTAATAGTAGGAAGAGTATAACATTTCCCATTTAGAAGCTACACCTGACACTCAAACAACATCACCCAAAAGTTTAAGAGTAGGGATGTAACATTTCCAGAAATTCAGAAGCCAGACAAGGAAAAAAAAAACTGTCTGAGGAGAGGACAATTTTTTTTTCCAGAAAAATCGGGAAAATGCAATACTAGCACAGTTTCCAGATTGAAGGTATTTTATTACTTTATATAAAATGAGTTAGGTAAAACTGGGCTCGTCATAAAAATATTAGGTTTGATATATTAAAAAAAACATTTTTTCATAAAATAATTACAAACTGAATTTACTTTTTAAAATTTTATTTTTGTTACTTAATGAACTACAAAGTCCTCAGGTGCAAGGAACACCTGAACTATAAGGAGCCCCTTTGCTTTGCCAGTTTTTGAGGAACAGTAGAAAAAAAATAAACTTTAGCCAAACAAAGAAAATAATTTTGTCTCCTCTTGTCCTTCATAATGCCAAGCACACATAAAGCACTTATTCTAATAAGAATGAGAAAAAGAAACCAAGACCAAAAACTGCAATGACGTTAGATATATTACGTAGTCTTATCTAAAAGTCTACCCAACACATAGCTTTTAGAAATAACATGGGGAAAATAAATACCTTGTCGTAATTATTTCATTCGTCCTTGTAAAAGGAAATATTCAATAATCCATTTCCCACAATTTTTCAAGAAAAAAGGCTTTTAAAAAAAGAGGAAAAAAATCCTCCTAAATGTTACAATATTTTTGCAGACCTTCTGAAATTCTAATTAAGACCATGAGAAAGGCAAGGGGAAATCAACAATGGTGCATTTTAATAAAATAAAAACACTGGTCATTAAGGATGACCACTTTTTCCTTCTGTGTTCCCCTTCTTCCTTTCAAAGAACACTTCCCTGCCAGCTAAAAACATTACTTTTAAACCATCCTGCACTTACTTTCATGAGTTTTAAAGAATACCAAATTCTTTATTGCTGATTAGGCCAACCAAGAAAATGCATTGCTTCTTCCAAACTGGAAAAGCTTCAATCCAGCTGTCTTGATGAAAGACTAGAAAGAGGAGCTACAACAGTCCCATGAAAAGACAAGCTGTCATTAGGTAGATGAACTGGAACACTTTAATTTGGGAAAAGAATGCTGCAATGGAAGTCATAGATAACTGAAGATGGAAAGGAAGGGTGATAATTACGGGAGAGGAGAGAAATGGAAGCATACTTTTATTCTAAAAACAGCTAGATTATGGGGGTTGGGAGGAGGCACAAAGCACTCTTGCATTCAGAGGAGAAAATACAGAACCCAACCTTTCAACAGAAATGTTATCACCTGTTAAAAGTGATCAAGGAACAAGGGCCAAAAAGCAAATGATACGCAAGTAGAGCTATCCTCAAGAGTATATCACGGCTACAGGCAAGGCTGGTATGTTCAGAGCCTTAAAAGCCATCAGCACCATCTCTATATATCATTTGCCACTCTATCAGTAAAAAATGTAAGCAATGCCTGATGGTCACAACACCAATTTGTGCTTGCTTACTCCATAACACTGCTGCATTCCAAATAAGTTACAAACTGTGGAGAAGAAAACACTTGCTCACCTAAAGATTCTGCTTCTATACTTGCGTGCAATCCAGTGGGCCAGACGCTGGGTGATCTCTTTTATCTACAGAAGGCATGTTCTTCGGAAGACAGATTTGGCTAGAAGTTGAACTAGGAAGTACTCTACACTTTCTCACTAGAGCCAGTTACTATTTATCAGCCTCCTCATCCAGTAAACCACCTTGGAAATACAGGTTTCTAACCAGAGCTCCACTGCCCCAACAATCTTACCTTTCCCTGCTCCCTCATACCCACACCAATCTCAAATATATCCTTCCAAATACTGCATCAACTATAACAACATTGGTCTGTTTTTTTCTGAAAAAAATTAGTTCATTGATCTATACACAGGTAACCCATCACCACCCCTTCCAAATACACCACTCCTGTGGTGGTAGAAGGCCACCATGTTTTTATATGTTGAGGCACACAGCAATAACCTGCTTTGTTTTTAAGGAATTATGCTAGCCAAAACTGATGAGAATGCAATTCTCTTAAAAAAAAAAAAAGGATGTGCTGTTCCTGCATGGCTTCTTTACATTAGCAAGGGAGCAGTTATAACCCTGGGGTGGGGCATAAAAACAGACGGGGTGCCTCTATGTGGCCTGTTTGTTTCTCACCTTTGCTCTAACCCCATGAGAGAGGGTCACATGTCAGCCTTTCAGAAATCTTATAGAAGGACTGCCAGAAAGGCTTTCCTAAAATTATGGCACTATCATGCTTCCTGCCCGCAATGCCTAAGATTAAGATAGGGTCAGTTTCTGTTCCTTATAAAACTGTGTGGGCATAAAGAAGGGATCAAGTTGCAGTTCAGCAGACAAAGGAATCAACACTAGGACTCCAGTGTACCAAACCTGCTGGGAAAAATAGCTAATATGTTTCTACCTAATTTAACAGGCAAAACAATGACATCTCAGGATATGCTAGTTAAGAATTCAGCTTTTTGTTTGGGGATCTATGAATTAACAGTTGGGGTCAGCAATATGTGTGCCATAATAAAATACATGTCCTGTAGGAAGGAACCCAGGAGACCTTTTTTAAGAATTGCTACTCCTGCTGGTGGTCTCCTCATTCCCTTCCGAACTCAAACAACACACAAAGGAGACACGGATCAGCAATGTGAGAAAGGTGGAGGGGCAGTGCCATGCTGCATGTGGAGGGAGGGTAAGGAACAAGACCTAGGATTTGGAAGGGGGCTATAGAGCAAGGTTGTGCAAAGTGTGACCCAGCAAGGCCAGCTGGGGTTTCCAGTTCCACTTTGAGGTGCCAAGGATCCTTCGACTCATTCAGGTGGGCCAGGAGGTTCTGCAAGGGGCCAGTATATCTCCCCAACCTCTGGCTCTCCTACTCCTGCTACACAGCAAAACCACAGCTTATCCTTTCTGCTTTTCTCCACTGTCTTTGGTGTGGGGAACGCAAGATAGCAGAAAACGCAGAAGCTGGTTGAGAACCATGGATGAGATTCAAGATGAGCCCAACAAGGCCCAGCAGTTTCAGTCATTCTTCTTCTGTCTGGTCTACAAATGGAGACAAAGCTCACACCAGGAGTGATCTAAACTGAGCAGGAAACTGGGAATTTGAACGTGTGACTTTGTAAAGTAGAGGACAGACTGGCTCTGAGGCATGTAGCTCCGCCTTATTCAGCCACCAGCCATGACTTTTTTCCCCTACAAGAATGTGCCTCTTGGTAGATGTAAGAACACCCAATAACTGGCCTGCTGGATAGCAACAATCTGGAAAACGTACGGATGGAAGCCAGCACACTACAGAAGAAAAACAAAACTCACAATCAAATAAATGAATATTCAATAGAGTATAAAACTGAACATATCTAAAAAAAGCAGAAAGTTTTGAAAGAGTATTGAGTGGAAAAACTAGCAACAGCATGAAAACAAAAAGATCTAGAGAGTTGTTTGGAGTCAAACAAAATCTTACTTTCACTGCCCTTGACCTACACAACCAGTTACACAGTATCTTGCATACATGCTAGAACCTAAAATTAAATTCTATATAGCTACTAATAGCAGAATCCATCTGCTCCTATATCCCACGAGAAGTCAGGCTCAGCAGAAATACAAGCATCAGATCCACACAATCCCAACTTTCATGAAACTTTCACAGCAATAATTTCTATTCCCAGCAAAATGCAAGGCTGCACCTGTTTAATGGTAAAGTCGTTGATAAGGTGGTGATTGTGCTCATTTAGACTGCAGTGCAATGTGATGCAATCGCTGTGCATTAGCAGATCTTGCAGAGTAGCCATCCGCTGCAAACCCAGGGAACGCTCCACTCCATCGGACAGATATGGATCATAGAAAATCACATTGAAGCCAAAGGGTTTTGCACGCAGGGCAACTGCCTGCCCAACTCGACCTTAAAGAAAAGAAATAGGTTTGTCTTAAGTATAGTACAACATGACTTCAACAGACAGCTAAATTCTGGGAGAAGAACTGGAATCATCCAAGAGATACAGTCAGGAAAAACTTCTGAAATCAATTTAAGGAACACAGAAGGGATGGGAAGACATATAATGTATACCAAGGTATTCCAAGTATTCTCTCCAAGGAAACCTACTTCACATGTACATTACAGGAAGAGTCAACACTGAATGGACTGGTAGTGGGTCTCCATACATAATGCAGGGATGTTTAGAAAAGGGTCTGCAGAAAATAACCAGAAGTTTCAGTTTTCTTTTATCATTTATGGTACAGATATGGAGTACGCTTCAGTACTAAAATCCACTCCCTGGAAGTCTGGATTTTACACTTCATGAAGCACACAGTATGATAAGGGCCCCTATCTGATTGAGAGCTCTGAAGCAGCACTAGTGACTACACACGTTTGGCAGCTAGCAGAGTAGACATTATACTACCTTAGAGACATTAGGAAAGAAGGAGATAGTGTACAGGAGCCATATATGATTTGCATTAAAAAGTTCCTGCATTTTCGAGTAACATGCTCCAGGGCTTTCTGGATCTTCTACCACTTGGGAGGGCCATGTCATACACGTGTAGCCTTTATTTGGGATATCTGGAAGTTATTTTTCTCACTCCCAGACATGTTAGGGTGGCATTTGGGGCCTTTTTGCTGTTTTGGGGTGGTAGATCTCCCAAGACAGAATCAAAAGGCATAATATGGATTCAGGCAGTTTGTTCTTGGATGAAAACATCTGGGGTGTCATGCAGTTTGAGGCATCAAAGGCTACACTGAACACCCCCAAAGGGCTGCATGCAACCTGTGAGCCATGCAGTTGCCACCCCTGAGATAAAAGATCCGAAGTAGTAAGACCTCTTCTTGAGGTGTTAAAGAAACATCAGTCCAAATTCATAAAACTTTGCTAGATGAACCACTGGTCTGATGCAATAAAATTTTTCTGTGATTAGGTATCAGAATATTCAACATTATACAGTTGGCCCGCCATATCCATGGATTCTGTATCCACAGACTGAACCAACCATGGACTGAAAACATTAAAAAAAAAAAAGGTAGACTTTGATTTGCCATTTTATATAAGGGATACCATTTCACTACATCATTGTACACAACAGGACTTATACCATGAATGTTGGTATCCACAGCAGATCTTGGAACCAAACCCTGGTGGATCCCAAGGGCCACCTGTAACTTGACACAGGAATAGAGCACAAATTCTCTACTTAGAGAGGTTAATGGTTACATTGAAAAATTGTAGAAATGGGATATCAGGTGCTGAATAACAGTTCTGGTAGCTTCATCTTGTTTTCTGTTCCTGCTTGTTGAACCAGAACAGTTCAAATGGCTTCCCTCAGATTAAGAAAGGAGGGGAAAAAATTGTACACAAGATGAAAGTAGGGAGATTACAAGGCTCCTTGACTGCTTGTTTAACTAAGACTGAAAGCATTAATTTTGAACTACCCCAGCATCTCTACAGCAGCAATTTCTTACCAAGTCCAATGATGCCCAAGGTCTCACCACGGATACGCACAGCTCCTCCAGCCACTTCTCTGATTTGCTCCATACTTGAGGCTCTGCTTCCTTCTCGCATAGCCTGGTGAAGCCATGTAACACGACGATAAAGGTTTAGAATGTGACAGAAGGTAGAATCAGCTGTTTCTTCCACAGAAGAAGAAGGGATGTTACATACTGCAATGCCTAAGGAAGAGAGGCAAAGAGACCAGTATAATTCCTATACTAAGCCTAACCAAGAAAAGAGATCTCAAAACTCCAGGGCAACAAACACGACTCATTCTATCTCTTCCACATTATTCAGCATTTTATACCACCTCACTCTCAAACTGACTATCATGCAGAGTACAGGTGGAAAATTGGGGTCAGATTCCCACAGAAATAATTAATTGAAAGTCACACGCCAGTGGTGGAAGTAGCCTCACAATTCTGATGTGTTCTTACATGGCTCTTTCTTCAAGATCAGCAGCCTATCAGGGGATTGCTACTGACAGAGTTCTGAACTGATCATTTGCATAGGGCTTTTGAACCAGCATTAAAGGGATTCAGACAGTTAGCCTACGTAGCTTAGTCCTTTTTTCACCCTAATTGGCAGAAGCTACCCAAAAGCAGAGGGAGAAATCTTCCCCAGTCCTACCACCTAAGTTCATTTTAACTGGATATGAAATGGAATGGACTTGGAGGAACATCTCTATGGGAGACAAGTACTCCACAATCCATCCTAAAGGAATACCACCCCTCCACAATTTTTTCTTTTTTTTTGGAAAAGTGTTCTGAAACGTACCATAGCCTGCAGTTAACAGTGCAACAACATTCATGCAGGCATGGCTTAATTTCAACAGTTACAGAAGGCCACAAAGTTAAGAGTATAAAAACATTTTCAAAAGGTAATTCAGCATGACAATAATGTACCTGTTGAGCTGCCCTTATCCAAAATGCTTGGGACGAGAGGTGTTCAATATTTTCGGTTTTTTGGAATTTTGGAATACAGTATCTTTCTGGAATAGCCTCGCACCTCAATTGTTCACTATTTGTTGTGTATGAGACACGGGGCTGCACAGACTGGGAATCTGTGAAATGGCAGGAATTCAAGGGTTGTGCTTGGTGTGATTCCACACCTCCTGCCATTTTACAGATTCTCAGTCTTTCTCTTTTTGTTGCCAGTCTCCTGCTTCTACCTTTGAGGCAACAGCTGCAGTGCTCCTCAGATCTGAAAGATGAACAAGCAGGAGTGCTTCAGCTGCCACCATGAATTCAGGCAGAAGTAAGCAGCTGAGAGCAAAAAGAGAAAGACTGAGGATTTGAGAGACGAACAAGCAAAGTGCCACAGCTGTTGTCTCAAAGGCAGAAGCGGGTGAGTAGATGGGTAGCGACAAAGTTTTGGTTTTCAGATTTCCATATAAGGGAGACTCAAACTGTACTGATTAGGACCTTGCAATTGAAAGAAATCAGGAAAATCCCACTCACAGTTATTTAGGAAGGTGAGTGAAATTCTTGCTACTTTAAAATCATATACAGTAGACCCTCTGTAGATATGACCTCCACATCTGTGACTTCCAGCTAACATGGATCAGCACATCCTATAACTAAAACAGCAGTGACATGGACTCGCTGAAGTGTCTACACTTAGATTACCACCATTCAATAATCTGTGAAATGAGTATTTGCATTTTTTTTCCCTATTCATCGGGTTTCCTGGAACAGAACTCCCACAGAAATAGAAGATCCACTGTAAACAAAAACAGCTTTCTCTGATGTTTTCTCGATTAATTGTACACCCTTTGTTTGATAACCTGCACTGGGGATTGCTTATTTAAGTAACTTCCACCTTAAGCCAAAACACACTTGACTGAAAATTAGTTCCACTTAAATCAATAAAGAGGGAAAGGTATGATCAGAGAATTAGGTTATCATTTTCTTAAACAATACACTAAAGATTATCAGTGGCCTGCAGAAGTTGATTACTCATCTCTCATCTTCAATTGTCACATGTGCCATAGTGCATGAGTTACAAGGCTTATTATGTGGCCTTATACAAAAAATTTTGTTCAAATTCAACTCCTTTATTTGTGAAATATTTTATTTATATTTTATTTCTAATATACGAACAGAAGTCCAAATCAATAACGCTTCTTTTGAAAGCAATGTAATTTTTTTTTTACAAAAATTATAAATGTAATCACAGCACAGTCCTCCCTCCACATTCACGGGTTTGACCTTCATAAATTTGATTATTTGTGAAGCATGCATGTGCCTCCCCCCTCCCCCCATTCCTTTGTGTTTTGCCAGGTGCAGAGGAAGGCAAACACATCCAGGCAAAAGGCAACGGGCAGCGGGGGGAGGAGAAGGCACCTATGCTCCCCCTTCTCATTCCTTTGCACTTTGCCGCAGTGCAGAGAATGCTTGCAGAGGCAAAAGGTAAGAAAGGGTAGGGGGAAGGTGTTGGAGCTCCCTCCTCCCATTCCCTTGCCTTTGGCCCCTGTACAGGGAACATATGCTGAGGCAAAAGGCAAGGGAATGGCGGGAGGTATGCGCTCATCCTTCTTCTCTGAGCTCCACCCTCCCATTCCCTTGCATTTTACCCCAGCACAGAGAATGCATGCAGAGGCAAAAGGCAAGGGAACAAAGGGTGAAAGCACACACTCTTCTCTCCCCTTCCCCTGCCTCTGGCCCCAGCATGGAGAAGGAAAGCTCACATGCCAGCGCAAAAGGCAAGAGAATGAGATAGGAGTACAGTTTTTTTCCCATTTTCACAAGGGTTCTGCGCCCCAAACCCTTGTGAAAGTGGAGGCGTCACTGTAACAAGGTAAATTAAAATATACAACCCTCAAAAAACTGATGCATTATATAATTTTTATTATTATTGAATGTATACTCCAACTTTCTCCCAACATGGGATTGATAACTGAATATAATTATGTCTCTACAGCAATTACTGAAGAGAGTCATAGTTCAAATATGTGTGACATTAAAAATCAAAGTGCAGATATTGGTTCATCACTAGAAGAGGTCACTTCATTGGAATGCACTGTCCCACAGATGTCCATGTGCTCTCCAGGCTCCTTCTCTGCCCCCTTAATAAAGCTGTAATACTTTTCAAAGAAAGGCTTTGCAAACAGATTTTAGTAATAGTAAGCACTCTCCTTGATTCTCAGAAATGAAGGTGTTTGACTGACTTCCAATTTAGACCCAGCAAACATAGAGACAGTGGGTGGTTTTTTCCTCCTCTCTATGTATTCACTTTTTTAAAAAAATACACACACTGGGATCACCATACCTAATTCTGCAGCTGACTTGATATCCACATTGTCATAGCCACTGCCAATTCGCACAATGACCCGGAGAGCTTTGAACTTCTCCAGGTCCTGGCGCGACAAGGTAATGGTGTGGTACATCAGAGCCCCAACAGCTTCATTTAGCACCTATGGGAAGACAGAACAATAGGATAATGCTTGCTCTTCAGGATAACAACTAGTTAGATCAGGATTTGCAAACCCACTTGCTTGCTTCCCAACAGCAAATACCCCATCCCACTCTGCTGAGAGGTCCTGATCCCATAAGCCCAGCACAAATATCCTTTCCCCGAGTTCTTCGAATTCCAGACGACTCAGGGAATGGAAGGTGTGACTTCTTTTGTTGCAGTGCTTCTGAAAATGGCACAAGTATCTCCTCATTGCTTCTAAAGAAAGAGAGAGACCCCCTTTTCCAAATTCTCTTTGAGTTCACAGTAAAAGCAAGAGAGGAGAGTCATTTTCTTTCTTTTCACTGGCCTTCTGCAGCACACAGAAATAATCAAGCAGAGATTGTACCTTGTGCAAGATCTCAATAAAGTCAGAGAAAAAGTCA
This sequence comes from Ctenosaura bakeri, assembly GCA_948474755.1. Lineage (NCBI taxonomy): Eukaryota > Metazoa > Chordata > Lepidosauria > Squamata > Iguanidae > Ctenosaura > Ctenosaura bakeri. Next base: position 123,038 of record CAOLHI010002360.1, on the reverse strand, counting down.
CCTTCCCCCTCATTTTTTTTCCAGTACACTGGTTTTCTCCAGGATTGGAAGACAGTTGGTATGCAGTACTATCAATGGCTAGCTATGAAAATGAAAAGTAAAACTGGCAAACCCCTGATTCAGATTTCCATTTCTTCACTGGAATGAGAATTCTTCATTTGTTCCAGCACATTTACCTTTTCGTGAATTTCCTGAGTTGACTGTGCATCACAGAAAGCCACTGTGGCTACATCTTTCAGGATAGGCATCTCTACTGTGCAATCCCTGCCATCAAGGAGGGCGACCAATGGACGGGCTGGCATTGGACCATTACCAATAGGAGGCCTTATACCTACAGAAGAAAAATAATCTTAAGTAACTATAAAAATTAGAAAACGATACTTATATTAGTCCTAGCCCAGCATTAAGAACTAATAGTGAGAACAAATGGCACCTGAATTACAAGGGTTGGGAGGAATTCAGGTAAGGGGTAGATCATGTGTTAGCATAATAAAGTTCTCACATTTAATTCCTGATATCTCCAGGTAAGGTTAAGGAAGACTCCTGCCTGTTTTCTTTGTAAAGCAGCACACAGCATGCTGCGTTTACAGGTATCATATACAACAGGTACTACTTTGTTTAGAAAATCTCATCTGCAACATCTCAAAAGGCTGTCTTAAGTAAGAATCTGAATCCCCCCCCCCCGGTAGCCCAACTGGTGCCTACACTCATGTCATTTAGGCATCAAGTTAAAATTTGGCTGTTCATCAAAGCCTTTGAGTCTCATTAATTCAATTCAAATATTGGTCTTAAAAGCTTTCAAAATCTGTTTTAAACTTGCTGTTTAATATGTTTTAGATTATTCAATTATATCTGTTCTTTAAATATGTTCATAATGACAATGACAACCATTCATGCAAGGATGCAATCTAAAAGGCATATGCAGAAAAATTACATTGGAAGGATTCTATTTTCACAAGTTTCCTTAAACTGAACACATCTAAGAGCAATTTGGGAGAAGAGCCAAAAACCAACAGAAACAGTGTAATCGTTCTGGGTGATTATGGGGTGGAGCATTAGAGGAGTATTACAGTCATAATCCATTGTCGTTACTTCCGTATCAGACTCATTTAGTACTTTTTGCAGCTACTAAAGTAACTACGACTATCAGAAACAGTATGATTCTAGACTAAAAATGGCAGCTACCGTATATCCCTGGAAGACAACAGAATAACAGATTACCCAGCTCTGAATCAAGAAATAATGACAAAACATAGCAATATACAACTTTTTCAAGATATTATAATTAGATGTCTTTACAGTACTGACTGAAAAGAGAAGATAAATACAGCAGGCACCTCAGAATCATTGCAAATTTATACACAGCAAGAATGACTAAACCTTTTCATTATGAGCACTCTAAAATAAAAGACAAAGGACCTTCCCGCACTACACTGTTGTAGCGCTGTTATTCCACTTTCAACATCCTGTGGAATTCTGGAGTTTGTAGTTTACTGAGGCCAAGGAGCTCTCTGGCTGAGCATTCTAAAGGCCCCTCCCTAAACTGCATATCCCAGGTTTCCATAGGATGTTGAAAGTGGAATAATAGCACTAAAACAGTGGAGTGCAGAAAAGCCCAAAGGAAAAAAATTCTGCATACCTAGGTCCACTCATGTGGGTGCAAGAGTTAGTAGATCTGTTGCTCATCCCTCCAGCTCTAGACTTGGGAGCTGCATACATGCGGCAGAAAACAACATGCCTCCTCCACAGCTCAAAGCTAGAGGGAAGATGAGGTAAGTACATATACTGGGGTCTGCCATCTACCTAGTGACAGGAGGTGGAGGTTCTTCACCTTGCTTTGTTTCTATACCAGACAGGCTCTGAGCATCTGCCCACCACAGAGGCAAGACTACATGCCTCCAATTCCCTGTTCTGGTTGCATCTGAAGATACAGGGTAAATGAACATCAGTTGGCTCTGACAAGTGGTAGAAGTAGTCATGGGCTCATTTTGCTTATCACAGGCTGGGTCACCCTTTACACTTTGATAGGGGAACTGAGCAAGGATACAAATCCACTGCGTGGGAGTAAATTCCAATGAACATACACAGGAGAATGCTACAATACAGGATAAAGATAACTTGCACAACAGTGATCCATATTCTTTTGGTACAGGTGCAACCAGATAAGCATCTATGATATGCTTTTGAGAAAAAGATTCTACAGAACCAAAAGTCTTCTGAAAAATCCCCCTTGGATCCATAAGTGCATATGAGGATACATGCTTACATATGGGGTGATCTTGACAGCACAAAACTGAGCTAACTGTGAAAGAGTGAGAAGCTAAACAGTCTAGTACTTTGATCAGTCACTACGAATGGGAAAACAGGGAGATACTTGAGCCTACATCAGCAACTTAGCTCCTTCATACAGGAAGGAGATCTAGGAATTCATTTTGCAGTGGTATGTTAGGTTACAGGTCACTATACCAAAAGCAGCTCCTTTATGTGTTTGAACATCCTAATAAGAAATCATTATCAAATACTAAAAGGAATGAGTTATATGACAAGACAACCACCTGGTGTGAATTAGAAAACAAAATAGCAAAGAGCAGCTGAGTTAGCAATGAAATTCTTCTCTTTGCCATTCTTTCTGTTTGCAGGTGCCCATGCATCTGCTCTAGGACATTTAAGGCATTCTTCCCTTTTTCATAATGTCTTTAGATGTGTCTAGAATAGCCTTGCAGATAGCCAGTTGGCCCAACAAAAGGAACAGTTGCTTCAAGATAAATAATTTGCCAGACCAACTGCTTAGTTTCCACTTTGTCACTTCAATGAGGTAGGCAAGTGGTAACTGGTATGAGAGATCTGGGGAATGGGGATGTGTGGGAAAAACTGCGCCAGAAACTATATCAACATTGACACTCCAACTGGGAACAAAGGATACTGTCACACTGCACAGTCAGAAAGGGAGTTCAGCTTTCACCTAGCAGGTTTGTTTAAGCCTTAGGAAGGGCTGTGGCTGGCACTCTCTCTTTTTTCAGCAATACATACTATTTCCACCATGGAAGATTCTGGATGCACCTATCAAAAGCTGCAGCAACCCTTTCAAAATGCATCCAAAACTAAGATGCTCCCTAACACAAGCCAACTGTGAGGCTTCTAGTGACCCCTCTCTCCTCCTCCAATTTTTTTTGTACGCATCCTGATTCTGCCAAGATACAAATTGCTCTCCTCTCTTCTTTGGAATACTGAACAGTTCTATTAGTTCAGGACATTATTTACAGGAATTAACCCTGATAAGAATAGCTTGGAGAATGCAACAGGTATAGTAGAACCTTAATGCTTTCCTTTCTCTCAAATCTTTAGAACTACAATAGGTCCCTTGTATCCATGGGAAATTGTTCCTAGACTTACCACACATAATGGAAAATACAAATGGTATATTTTGATTCCCCCTATGCCAGGCCAGACAAAACAGCAGGTAGCACCACTGCCTACCTCCTCCTCCCTTCTTGCACAGCTGCCTTTCTTCCTGGCAGCGCTTGGATAACTCCCCGTGTACCTCCCTCCATCCTTGATGGTCCTGGGTGTTCAAGGGGTGGAGGGTTTGCAAGGCTCATCAGGCTCTGCTGCCCTGGGCTGCTTCAGGTGAAGAAGGGGTTTCCCTACCTCCCTGGCTGAAAGAGGTGTGTGGTACTGCCCAGCCAGGCTCCCTGAGTGTCTCTTGGCCGTGGATGGAATCTCTCTTTCTCCCCGGCTGAGGGACACATATGGTTCTGCGCAGCCAGGCTTCCTATGCCTCTCTGAGATGAGGAAGACTCTTTTCTTGGCCAAGAGAGGCACGGGGGTGGGGTGTTGGCTGCATGGAGCCAGACGCCTCTCTCAGCTGGGGAGAGAGGGAGAGTCTTTCCGTGGCCAAGAGAGGCCTGGGAGGCCCAGCTGAATCATTGTCAGGAACCAAAAGGAATTAATTACATGACAAGATACCCACTGAGTGTAAATTAAGAAAACATAATAGCAAAGAGCAGCTGAGTTAACAAAAGAGATAGGTGCACAGCTGCCCCCTCCCCTGCATCTCTCTTGACTGAGAAAGGATTCTCCTTCCTTCCTTCCTTGGCCAAGAGAGGCATAGGAAGCTCAGCTGGGCAGAGCCAAACACCTCTCTCAGCCAAGGAAGGAGAGAGACACTCTTTCCTCAGCCGAAAGAGGTAGATGACTCCATGCAGCCAGGCCTCCCACTGGATTTGGCACCCAGGGAGGGTGCTGCTTTTGGGAACTTAATGCAGGCAAGCTGGTCCCCTGCTGCTCTTGCCTTTGTTGCTAGAACATCTGATGTGGTGACTCTGCGGGAGCTGGCGGCCTGGTGTGACGAAGGCAAGAAGAACACAAGGAAGGACACTAGCCAGCAGCAGCACCCATGGCCCCAGAGCCCCAGGTATTCACTGTATGGCTCTTTGCCCTCCATCTGACCCTGGCGCTTGTGGGAAACAAACTGCACCCCAACATGCGAGCCTTCCCTTTGGCCACTCAACCCTTCACAGGGGAGCAAGTAATGGGGGGGCTGCAGATAAGTGGAACTGTGGATACCAGTTCAGTGAATACAGGGGACCTACTGCCCTTTATTCCTAGACCTACACAGGAGGAGAAGAAAAGAGACTATGCCCAAGGTCAAGGCTCCGCAGGGCACGCTCATCAGGAGGTCCTAACAAAGCCACCACACTCTTCGCCGGCTCAGCCCCTCCCGCCACTCGCAACACGGGCACAGCGACACCTCTCGACCTTCTAGGGGTGCCGCCGGCAGCAACGGGGCACATGGAGCCCTGGACGTCAGGCTCTGAGAAGGCAGGCTAGGCAACCCCATCCGCAGCCCTCCGGCGTATCTGACAACAGGTCCAACGGGGCTGAGGTTTGCAAAGGAAGGAAACCCTCCGACCGACCCGACCCTCCCTCCGCCGCCGCTAACCCGGGGGGTGTTCCGAAGCTCGACGCACGAGGTCCCGGCTTCCTCCGGCAGCCAGACCGCCTCCGGCTCCTACCTTCGCAAATGCGGTCCAGCCTCTGGCGCTTCACTTTGTGCCTGTCCATGGGACACTCCGAGGCCAGCCCTCGCGCCTCGCGCTCCGACGAGGGCGGGGAAAGGAGGGAGGAAGGAAGGAGGCGGGAGGCGGCACTGGGAAGGCACAGCCTGGGCGAGCGGAGCAGCGGACGGCGCGCCCCCGCCCCCCTCCCTCCCTCCCGGCGCGAGTACGCGAGGAGTCAGTCGCGACGGCGGGCGAAGGGGCGGCCGCGCCGGCTGCCGACGCCCTCGGGAGGCCGCGGCGGAGAGCGAGCCGGGCCGGCTCAGCGGCCCCGCGACGAAATTGGTCTCCCTTCGCTGTATCGGCCGCCCTCCTCCTCCTCCGCCGCCGCCGCCGGTCTGCAGAAAGGAAGCGGAAGGGCTGGGTCCAGCCCGCGGAACCCGACTCTCGTCAAAGCCGGAGCGCAACAGGCCGCAGAGCCATAGAGTGACGCCCAGAGCGACACCCCGCCCCCCTCCGAGCCCGCACACTTCCGGTGGCCTTTCTCCGTCTCTCTCTCTCTGAGGGGGCGCTGAGGGTGCTGTATTCTCCCCTGGAAGAGGCCCCCGATGAGCAAAGAAAGAGGTGCAGAGAGGCTACATGGGGGAAAAAACTGACTAGAATAGAAGCACGTGTGGAGGGTGCCGCTTGGTCCCCGTTTTTAAAATAACCGTGTCTCCTTTCCCCCGGAGACAAAAGAAGTGCTAAGAATGGCTCCTGGGCCGAGCAGAAGAAATTCGATAAGAGTCATGACAAGGAGAGCCCAACGGTTCACCTGTGGCAGTTTCCCCGCCACACGGTTATGTTGTCCATATGCCGTTCAAAAGTATGAAAAGGAGAGTTCCAACTCCTTGAAAAGGTATGAGGAAAGCCAAGGAGCTTTACCGTAAATAGTTTGTGCTGGTTGAGAGGCTACACCTGTTGGACTTCTGCCTCTCGCAGCGCCTTTTAAAGTGGCATGCTTTCTCTTTTGAAAAGCAGTATTGTGTCTGCTTTCTTTTAATTAATTTACGGTTGTCCACCAAAACTTTTTTTCATTTTCTGAGTAAATCTCTTAATTATCTGGCTCAGGATGCCCCATTCCTGTCCACTTTAGCTCACTCAGCTCAAGTACTGCAATGTTTATACGTTCCATTTTTTTATTTTACTTTATCTGGCTTCCCTGATTCATGCTTCTCACGCTCTCATGTTCCCTGTGTTGTGTGTGCAGCTTCAGACTTTCATTTCTGAACACATCAACAGCTGACTGGTTTTTTTGGCTTGGGTCCAATTGTGTCATTACCCACAGCACTACCTGTAACAATGATGTATTTAAGTTTTTTACTCCAAGTCTTAAACCTCAAGTCCTTGAAGATACTTTCATGTCAAGACTCGAGACAAGTCTCAAGTCTGGGAGCCAACTTTGTATCCCAACCTATATTCCAGAATTTCTAGACAGAATTGAATAGTCAGTTTTAACAATTTAAGTAGAGTTTGCCTCCACATTTGCGATTTCACCATCTGCAGCTTTGGAAGTGGGGAATAGGATCCTTATTACTTCCCGTTTGCTAAGTTTGAGGCTTTTTTGGGGTGGGGAGTGGGGAATAGGATCCGTCTTACTTCCCATTACTAAGTTCCAAAAGCTTTAGAAGGATCCTTCCTCTTCAAGCCCATTGCCTAACACATTTTCTGTTCCCCTCTGAGAAACGTGTCCTGTGCTCTGGAGGCAAGTCTTGCCGTCTGCTCTTAGGAAAAGTTTTAAAAATCTCCTCCTATATGCAGTGGGGACAGGCTAGTGAGCAGACCAGGCAGTAGAAACAGGCTATATGCAGTGGGGACAGGCTGGTGGGCAGACCCGTTGCCTAACCCATTTGCTGTTCCCCTCTAAGAAATGCACCCACACTTTGGGCTTGGAGACAGATCATCACACAACCACTATGCAAAGAGAGATGGGAGCATTGTTCAAAGTTGTATGGTTTCTGAATGAACGTGTTATGTTACTGAACCAAGGGCAGCAAATCAGTCACTAAAAATATACAAGTCGCTAAGTTGAGTCTGTGCGTCATTTATTGCCGAGTCAAGTCACCGAAGCTACTTAAGTCTGACTTCAGTCCAAGTCAATCAACTTGAGTCTACTGGCTTGTAGTTTTCCTCTGCATTACCCCAGTAGCTCACAGAGCGCCATCTGACCTGGGAATCTCTTCTTCTGGCATTATCCTCTTTGGATCATCTCATTATAGGGTCTTCATGGTTAAAGACATTCAAAAGAGGCTTACTGTGCCTCTTTCTGTGCAGTACTAATAAGCGTTAGCTATGGTGTCAGCGCCATTGTATCTGAAAGATCCTCTACCAGTGTCACCTCCCTCTATTGCTGCTGCCTAGTAGCTGTTTGGCACATTTAGTCTAGCTCTGCAGCAAAAGCCTGTCTGACATGGGAGATGCTACCAGCAGCATAATATTTTGCTGCACAGAAGTACAGTGTTTTACTCAGGAAATTAAATCTAAGAAGAAATGAGGTGCCATTTATAGTGAGGACAGAGATAGCAAAAGCAGTCAAAGGGAGTACAGTGCAAAGTCTGACTGAATGATGTCAGTAAGACTTCAGGGAAAAGCCATCAATATAGCCATAATCAAGGTTTATGCTCCAACTACAGAGGCAAAAGAAGAAATTGGAAGATTCTGTGGAGAACTCCAGGAAGAAATTGATTACATACAAAAACAGGACTATGTTAATCATAGACAATTGGAATGCAGAAGCAGGAAACAGAGCAGAATCAAAGACTGTAGGAAAATTTGCCTAGGATCAGAAAATGAAGCAGGAGACCAACTGATTGAACAGGTTGTTCATCACAAACATATTCTTCAGCAACCTAAGAAGCAACTGTATACATGAATGGCCAAAACAGAAATCAAATAGACTACATAATGGAAAGCAGAAGATGGAGAAGCTTCATTCTCTCTGCAAAAACAAGATGAAGTTGTTGTGGCACAGACCATGAACTACTAATTACAAATGTTAGAGTAAAACTAAAGAACACTATACAAACCAATATGCCAAAATACAACCTGAAGAACATTCCTATAGAATTTAAAGATAATGTGAAAAATAGATTTGCACTATTAAGCCTAACTGACTGAAAGCCAAAAGAACTCTGGTCTGAAGCCAGGGACATTGCCAGAGAGGAATCCAAAAAGACACTATCTGTAGCCGAAAGAAGAAAAGAAGCCTCAATGGATGACAGATGAAACTCTTCAAGCAGTTAAAGACAGACAGGCAGAAGTAAAAGAGAACAGAAATAGTCAGAACTCTGAATGTAACAAGTCAATGACTTGTGTGCAGAGACAAGCAGAACTACCGTAATAATCAATACAGAGAAATAGGAAATAACAAAAAAACAAGAGACGTCTTCTGCAACATCCAAGAAATCAAAAGGAAATTTAAACCTAGAGTGGAAATGCTCGACAATCAGCAGGGGAACATACTACATGACCAAGACAAATGGAAACAGTGCACAGAAGAACTAAATAAAAAGATGAAAAGTTGACAGATTCACTCAAGGAAGAACCATATGAAGACAAATCTTCAATTTGAGAAAGTGAAGTGAAGTGAAAGCTGTACTCAGAGCACTTGGGAGAAATAAATCACCAGGAACAGATAGTATACCATCTTCAAGCTACAGAGACAGAATTTACTCTAGTTCTAACTAAAAGCTGTCAACAAATATGGAAGACAAAAGAATGGCCCACAGAAATGCTTGATATACATTCCAGTCTCCAAGAAAGGGGACACCAGGGATTGTAGAACCCACAGGACTATTGCGTTAATTTTCCATGCAAGCAAAGTGATGCTCAAAATTCTACAACAAAGACTTCTACCATATATAGAGTGAGAGATGCCGTATGTCCCAAGTGGGTTCAAGAAAAAAGAGGCATTAGGGATTATATTGCAATTATATGCAGTGCATTAAAAAATTTCAAAAAGTGAAAAACTAAAAACCTCTCTTGCTCCATCTTTAATGTATTGACTAAATATTGGATAGGACAGTTAGATAATACATCTGGCTGGTACACAGGAGTCTAAAAAACTGACCAGTTGAGACAGGGGGCCAACGCAAAAAAGGATGATTAGAATGTGGAAGACTCCTGCATTGGCTGATGCAAGGACTCAAACCCACGGATGGTGGATTGATCCTCCTGGCACCCCAATAATCAGCCTGTGCTTCATAGATTATGGCAAAGCCTTTGATTGTGTAGATCATGAGAAGCAATGGATCATTCTTAAAGAAATGGGTGTGCCACAACATTTGATTGTGCTGATGCATAACTTGTACACAGGACAAAAGGCTACAGTTAAGACAGAATGCGGAAGAACAGAATGGTTTCCACTTGGGAAGGAGGTCAGTGCAAGGCTACATTTTATCACCCTATTTGTTTAAGTTATATGCTGAACATATCAAAGGTAAAGCAGAATTAGATTCGGAGTAAGGAGGCATGGAAACTGAAGGAAAGAACACCAATTTAAAATATTCAGATGATACTATACTACTAGCAGAAAACAGCAAAGACTTGGAGCAGCTACTTAAAGTCAAGGAAGAAAGTGTACAGGCACATTAACAGTTGAAGATTAAGAAAACAAAAATAATGACCACAGATGATTTACACAACTTTAAATTAGAGGATGAAGGCATTGAAATAGTTCAACATTTTCTATACCATGAGACTCAGCATTAATCAGAATGGAAACTGCTGTCAATAAATCAGAAGTTTAGGACTTGGAAGGGCAACTATGAAAGAAGAACAGGTTGCTTACCTGTAACTGTGGTTCTTCAAATGGTCATCTATGCCCTCACACATTGTGATCTTGGTGCATGCGCGGTAGCGTTCAGAAACTTCTAGAGCTAAGCAGCTTGGCGGGAACCCCTCCCCCTGCTTGTACTGAGCATGCTCAGCCCACCAAGGCAATGGTCCCTCCTCAGTTTTGGAGTCCGCCGTAGCAGGACCTGAAGAGGGGAAGGCTGGGCGGGTGTGTGAGAGGGCACAGATGACCACTCGAAGAACCACAGTTACAGGTAAGCAGCCTGTTCTTCTTCTTCGTGGTCTCTGTGCCTCACACATTGGGAGACTGTGTAGCTTACCAGTGGACGGTGGGTCAGGTCCTAGAGAATGGAAGACAACACTGCACAGCCAAAGCAGGCATCCTGTTGAGCCCAGCAGTCTAATAGGTAGTGGCGATCAAAGGTCGCGACCAGATAGCCACATGACACAGCTCTTGCAGGTCCGCTCCTTGAAGGAGAGCTGCTGAAGAGGCCACGGCCCTAGTGGAGTGGGCACGGAGCAGGGCTGGCAGAGGCTGTTTAGCCAGTTCATACACCAGCAGAATGGTCTGAGCCACCCATTTGGAGAATCTCTGGGTGGATACCTTCTGCCCCTTTCGACGACCACTATAGCAAATGAACAGGTGGGAAGTCTGGCGGAAGGACAAAGTCCGATGAATGTAGAAGGTCAGAGCCCGACGGGCATTGAGCGAGTGGAGAGATCGCTCCAGAGGCATAGTCGGGTCCAGATAGAAAGTAGGAAGGATGACATCCTGGTTGAGGTGGAAATCGGAGACAACCTTAGGCAGGAAGGAGATGTCCGGATGCAGGATCACCTTGTCCCGGTGGAAGACATGGAAGAGCTTGTCGGACTGCAGCGCAGTCAGCTCGCTCACTCGCCTGGCCGAGGTGACAGCGACAAAGAAGGCCATCTTCATGGTCAGGAGCCTGGTGTCAGAGGTAGCCATAGGCTCAAAAGGCAGTTGCGTCAGCTGCGAGAGCACCAAGGACAGCGACCAAGGTAGAAGCGGTGGAGCTACCAGTGGATAAAGGTGCTGTAGCCCCTTAACGAATTGCTTAAGGGTAGCGTGCCGAAAGAGCGCTGCCAAGGTGGAACCACGTGGCTGGTAGGCGACGATGGCCGCAAGGTAGACTCTCAAAGATGAAAAAGCCAGTCCCTATTCCCAAAGGTGCAGAAGTGCAGCACGGTAGGTAGGGCGACAGGCGACGCCGGTTCATGACAAGAAACCGCAAAGGCCATGAACCTCTGCCACTTGTAATGGTAAGATCTCAGCATAGACTCTTTCCTGGCTGCAGTGAGGACATCCTGTATAACTGGAACATCTGAGGGATTATCCACCACGCATAGAGAGACAGGAGTGGCACGTCTGGATGCAGCATGAGACTGTCCGAGTGGGAGAGAAGGTCCAGTACCACTGGAAGCTTGAGAGCCCAGCCTCGAGCGGCCTCGAAGAGGGGCCTAAACCAGTGCTGCCTCGGCCAATATGGGGCCACCAGGATGGCGTCGGCGCAGTCAGAGAGGAGCTTGGCAACCACTCGACCCAGAAGCGGGAACGGTGGGAACGTGTACGGCAGCTCCTTGTCCCACTGAAACTGAAAGGCGTCGCCAAGAGAGCCCCAACCCAGGCCAGCCCTCAAGCAGTACCGGGAGCACTTCCTGTTCCGACTGCTGGCGAACAGGTCGATGGACGGCTGACCCCATCGGGCCACTATTGCCCAAAACGCGGTCTCGCAGAGGGACCACTCGTGGTGACATGAGGTGTCTCTGCTGAGGGTGTCCGCCGTGATGTTCTCCCGGCCCACCAAGTGGACGGCAATGGGGTGAATGCGGAGCGGTACACACCAGTCCCAGAGATGAAGGGCTATGTTAATGAAGGTGGTGGATCGGGTACCTCCCTGTCTGTTCACATAGCACACAGCCTTCATGTTGTCCGAGAGGATCTGCACCATGCAGCTGACAATGAGATTGCGGAAAGCCTGTAGCACCTTCAGGATGGCGAGGAGTTCCGGGGCATTGATGTGAAGGTGAGTCTCTAGGTCGATCCAGTGCCCTTGCACCCTTAGATTGCTGCAATGCGCTCCCCATCCGTAGAGGGAGGCGTCTGTTATCACTGTGACCCAAAGACACGGGTCGATGAACAGCATTCCAGACAGGAGATGCCGTTGGGAGAGCCACCGCAGAAGAGAGCGGCACACCTGCCGAGGGATCCGGAGGAGGAGGCACTGCTCGTCCAGTAGAGGGTCGAAGACTGTGATGAACCAGTGCTGTAGTGGACAGGCGCGGAGGCGGGAGAGGTAGGTGACTGACGTCGTCGCCACCATATAGTCAAGAAGTTGCTGGATCCTCCTCGCTGAGACCACAGGGGCGCGGAGGACAGCGGTAGCAGCTCGGCGCAGAGTGCGGGCCCGCTTCAATGGAAGGAAGGCCTTGGCTAAAACAGAGTCTAGAGTGGCTCCGATGAAGTCTAAAACTCGGGCTGGTTCGAGATGCGACTTCTTCGGGTTCACCCTGAGGCCGAGGCCGGACAAAAGAGACAACGTGAGATGGATGTCCTCATATAGCTTCTGCTTGCAGGATGCTACCAACAGCCAGTAGTCTAGGTAGGGGTATACAATAATGTGCTTCGTTCGGAGATACGATACCACCAGGGCCATGCATTTGGTGAAGACCCTGGGCGTGGTGGACAGGCCAAACAGCAGCACCTTGTACTGGCAGCAGACGCCATTGACCGCGAATCGCAGGTACCTCCTGTGGTGGGGCCGAATTGCGATATGGAAGTAGCCGTCTTGTAGGTCGATAGAGGCGAACCAGTCCCAACATTGCAGGAAGGGCAGGATGGAGGATAGAGTGACCATCTTGAATCTTCGGGGAGAATGTACAAATTCACCCCCCTGAGGTCCAGGATCAGTCGCAAGGTGCTGTCCAATTTTGGTACCGTGAAAAGAAGCTGGTGGTACTGGCTGAGGACGGGAACTGCTCTATGGTTCCTTTCTGCAGTAGGGACTGTATCTCCTCTAGCAGAGCCAGGTTGGCCGGGGTGGAATAGTAGACGCCTCGAGGTGGTATATCTTGAACTTCGATGGCGTAACCAAGACGGACGATGGAGAGAACCCAAGAGTCCGTGGTGATGTGATGCCATTTGCTGAGATGTCGGGCCAAACCCGGGTGTTCGACGAAGCTGGTAGGCAGGCGGAAGAGTGGATGTGGTGGCGACCTGTGGGGGAAGTCAAAACCTCAACTTCGTCGTGGACATAGACTTCTTAGAAGAAGGCTGATGTCTCTGCAGGATTCTGCGGGCAGAAGACGGTAACGAGGACCGAGGTGATGTGCAGTGCGGTGAACAAGATTGGTAGGTGTAGGACAATTGATGCCAAGAAGAGCAGGAAGCGAAATTGCGATGGGACTGTGGCATTTGGTGGATCCCCATCCGTTTCGCCGTGAGGCGCGCCTTTACAAGGTGGTGCATCGCATCGTCCGCTGTAGAATGGAATAGTCTGTCCATCGAAGGGCAGATCTTCGATGTGCTTCCTACTGTCTTCTTGGAGTCCCACAGACTGTAGCCAGGCGAATAGCTGAAGGGCGACCACACCCACCATCACTCGGGCTGCTCCCTCAACCGCATGCCGGGAGGACAGAATCTGCCGATTGGACAGCGCTACTGATTCATTATAAAATTGGATTGCGCTTGTCCACTGATCATCCAGCAGATGGGCCAGCAAAGGATAGAATCTGTCCCAGATGTTGTGTTGGTAAGTGGCAAGGCAGGCCTGGGTGTTTGAAATCATCGCAATCAGGGAGGATGCTGAATAAAATCGTCTCCCAAAGGAGCCCAGCCTATGGCCCTCTTGATCAGGTGGGGTGGTATGCGCCCTCTTACTGCCCTTGATCTGGGAAGATTAGACTACGATTGAATTGGGCACCGGATGGTTGAATAGAAAGTTGACATCCTTCTTTTGGGTCTTGTACAGGTGCTCTAGGCGATGAGGTATCGGCTGCAAGGAGGCTGGCTGGGCCCAAGGGTGTTTCAATACCTCCTGTAAGACCGGCAGAAACAGTATCGGTGCCGCAGATGGTGAGCGTATGTCCACATAATGGAATACCGGATCCTGCACTGTCGGAGCCAGTCCAGAAACATCGAGGCCAAGAGCGTTGGCCATGAGAAGAATCATAGAATCATAGAAATTCAGAGTTGGAAGAGACCACACAGGCCATCCAGTCCAACCCCCTGCCATGCAGGAACACCCTCAAATCAATCCCAACAGATGGCCATCAAGCCTCTGCTTAAAAACCTCCAAGGAAGGAGACTCCACTACACTCCGAGGCAGCAGATTCCACTGCCGGACAGCCCTGACTGTCAGGAAGTTCTTCCTGAGGTTCAGGTGGAGGATGTTGGAAAACTGCTTTACCTCCTCAGGGACCGAGTCCAGTATGGGCTCACCAAAAGCCAGTGGGGGAGACACATGGGAGTCAGGTGTGGAGTCGCCAAAGTCTGAGTCTGACTCATATGACCCCGAAGAGTGCGAAGGTGGCCCTTGGGCTGGAGGCGACTGAGGCGGCAATGCAGCAGTTGCCGGAGGTGGAGTGGTGACCGCTGATGGTAAAGAAGAGAGTACCGACAGTAGGAGAGTTGGCGGCAGTGCCGTAGATGACGGTATCAGCAAAACAGCAGGAATTGGGCACTGAATCGATTGAGTTGATATGGGCGCCGTCATTGACTGCTGGAGGGATTGAGGAACCTACGTGGTGGGCCTAGAGATAGTAGCCGTAACCCGAGGTGGCGGTGACACAGGCCTGTAGCGTGGCGAGCGGTCTCTAGACCTCCTACAGTAGTAGGGGGATCGAGATCTTGACTGAGACGGGGACCAATGGTACCGGGATGCAGGACGGTACCAGGAGCTCGATGACGGAGACAAGATCGACGGCGATATGGGGACCAATGACGGAGGTCCGCATGGTACCGGTCTCTATAGGCAAGGGAATATGAATGGTATGACCCCAGGTGCTCCCGCCACAAATGCTCATGGCCGTACCGTGCGATGTAGGATGCCAATGAGAACGGCGAATCAATTCTCGCCCGGGACCTACCACGATCAGAGGTGGCGTCCTGCCGCTGCGGGGATCGGTGCCTGTCGGTACAGACTAGAGAGCACGCTGCACTATGGTGAGTGTGGTCATGGGAAGACGCCATATGTTGAGACGGAGCCCGAGGTGTCTCCAGAGAGGTATCCGGACGGTCCATCCCATGTTGAGGGTGACCATGCGGCACGGCCGGTGCGGACAGTACCGGCAGATCAGATGGCGCTGAAGGGTCATCCAGGGCTGGCAGTAATACGACCACTGGAAGCTGTGGGTCGTCATGCTCCGCAAGTATATCCGGAGGGCCCTCCTCCTCAACCGTATCCATCGAAGGTTGTGTTGGAGGGGGCATCAGCGGACAGGTTGGCCGTGGAGAAGGTGACCTATGCTTCTCCTTTTTCTTCTTCTTATCCTTTGTCAAAGGATCCAAAGGAGACGGCCACTTCCACTGGGCCACTGTAAGAGGTTTGGGGGGCCGCGCGGCCTGCAAGCTCGCAGGGGCATCCCCTGATGAAGAGGTAACTGGCTTCCTGGAAAGCTTCGGAATACATGGCAAGGCGGAGACCAGAGGCAGCCGTCGATACCGACGAGGGTGTGGTCAATGGTCACACCGCCGATGAGGAACGGGAAGCCATGCAAGTAAAGAGGGTGGTATTTTCAGCCACCTGCTCCTTGATTTTTAAAGACTGCTCCCAACAATGGGACTTTAGCCTGGACGACTTATTCCTGAGGGCTTGTGCCGTAAATTCTTTACAAACGCGGCAGGCCTGTAAGTTATGGGCTTCCCCAAGGCAAAAAAGGCACTCGGAGTGCCCGCCGGAGAGGGCAACTTTATGACCAGAGGAAACGCAAAGTTTAAACAAAGAAGACATAAGGAGGGATTCTCACAAAAAGAAGTCCGAAGAAGAAACGAAGAAAATACCACGAAGAAGCTGCTAAAGCTGGAGAACCTTCCGTTCGCTGCAAACACGCCGGTGAACGAAAGAAAACTGAGGAGGGACCGTTGGCTTGGCGGGCAGAGCATGCTCAGTACGAGCAGGGGGAGGGGTTCCCTCCAAGCTGCTTAGCTCTAGAACTTTCCGAACACTACTGCGCATGCACGAAGATCCCTATGTGTGAGGCACAGAGACCACGAAGAAGAACTAGACAAGATCCTGAAGTGCAAAGAAATATCATTGGATACAAAAGTTAGGATTGTCTATACCATCATATTTCCGGTTTCTATGTAGACTGTGAAAGCTGGACAGCGAAGAAACCTAACAGGAAGGAAATCAACTCATTTGATTTCTTCCTGCCAGCTTTCTTCACTGTCCACTGTGGTTCTGGAGATACACTGGACTGCTAAAAAAGACAAATGAATGGGTCCTAGAGCAAATCAAGCCTGAACTCTCCCTGGAAGCCAAGATGACTAAACTGAGGCTGTTGTACTTTGACCATATCATGAGAACACATACTCACTAGAAAAGACAATAATGCTTGGTTAGGTAGAAGGCAGTAGAAAAGAAAGAAGACCGCATTACAGATGGACAGATTCAATCAAGTAAGATGTCTCTGAATCTGCAAGACCTGAGCAGGGCATCTGATGATAGGGTGACTTGGAGATCTCTCATCTAAGGTTGCCATTATTCAAAGTCAACTTGACAACAGTTCACAACCAACCTAAACTTTTGAAATGTAGCATTCAGTTCAGTTGGGGGAGGATGCCACTATCAAAATACATTTAGCCTCCAGATTTTTAAGACATACCATGCTGCATTTTTGTTTGTAGCCAAATGGGTACTTTTTTTAAAAAAAATTAAATCTCAGTTACTCACTGAAGTCATCTTTGTCTCTAGCAAAATACAGGGGCTGTAATCTTACTGACCAGTGTAACTACAGCAGCATAGGAGTATCAATTAGAGGGAAAATTTGCTATAGGCACTACAGGAATAGCTGGTGTAGAAAAGTCTGTCCAGAGAGAAAGCTGCACTGTGAAATCCTGTGTGCCAGCTGTTAGGACAGACTTCTCCGGCAATGAAAATAATTTTCTATTTAGTGCCACTGATTCACACTGCTCCCCAAAAACGCCTTACACCAGCACACGTTTATGTACCTTCAAGTTGCCTGTCAACTTATGGCAACCCCATGAATTTTATACTGGAACATTCTGCCAGTGTAAATTGTCAAGAATTTTACTCTTTAAATGGGTGGGAATCAGTGGCTCTTCAGATGTTGAATGGAAACTCCCATCATCCTTGCTGAGAGTTGCAGCCCAACAACATCTGGAAGGCCTGATCACCATCCCTGACATAGGGTGAACTTAAGCTTTACATCAAGGATGAGAAAAAGGGGCTCCTGGGGTCACCTGTGGTCATTTAAGGCTGTTTTTCCAGTCTTCAACCCCTTCGGAGTCCTTGGACTGCCCATTTCCTGCTGAAAAAAAATCTGAATTGCTTCTCCTAGAAGCCTCCCCAAAGTGACACTTCACATTTTAAACAGGCTGTAAGGTTCACTGTACTAATATAAGGTATGAAAATACCTGGTCCTGATCCCTAGACCCACTGCAGGTACCCACATGCTGCTTTACATTCTGCCAGTCAGATAACTTCACTTGAACTAGGAAGCAAAATACTGAGGAAAAAAATAACTATAAACACATTTTAGCTTTTACACTTGTTGCTGTCTTCTTCCTTCAGCTTGGCTACAGATTTGCAACAAATCGCAAGGAAGCAAGTTCACCCAGTAAGCAAATAAATTTGTTGAATGGAAGAGTACGATTATTTCAAAATACTGCAATGGAAAGCTCCCAACTATATCTGTTTCACTTTTTTTTCTTCCAGAGATGGTTATTGCTTTACACCAGTCTTGTCCCCCTATGGGGTTTTATCTGGAAAGTGATCTGTGCAGAATTTTACTTTGTTTCTGAGTTTGAGAGTGGGGCAACCAAAAAGCTTGCGCAGATAGGCATAAGGACGGCTGTCAAAGTTCTTGTTTTCCACACCTTTTGGCACGGCTCTCTCATCCCATCAACAGGCACACAACATTGATTTGTTTTCTTTTTTTTAATACAAAAGAAACAAGCAGACAAAACCCCCATTGGTCCCAACGCCACTTTCCCCCTACACCCACCGTATTCCCTCAGCCCTCATCCAGGAGTGCAGCCTTATCCTGCTGCTAGTCCCATGTCAGTTTTTCAGAGATATCCAACCCCTAGTTCTCCTCAATCAATGTTAGATCCAGGTCACTAAAGTCTGGCTGGAAAAGTGTTCTTTTGGTTGCTAAATTCCAGTTTAGTTGCCTTGCTGCTCGTACTGCTGATTCTTCTTCCTCCTCCTCTTCACTTTCACTAAGCACCTGGATGCAGTTGCTGAGGGGACTGCATGGAGCTGAAGGTGCTTGTGGACTACAGTCCAAGAGCCATGGTGGATAGCCACTTTCTTCAGATCTATCTAACTGACAGGCACCTCCTGCAAACGGTTTCTATAAATTAAAAAAAATACATTAAAAAAGAAATGTGTATACCAACATTAAAAAAGAAATGTATATACCAACACTTCTAATAAGAGTTTATAACCATGTTCATGACTGCTTGCACTAGAACACTTTTAGCTGGAGCTTTCTGTCATAGCAGGCTCACTTCCTTCCTTCTGGAGTGAAACCAACCACAAATCCTTAAGTTGGGAAGAACCACTACTGCCTGTGGAAAGGAGCAGACCTGAATTATCAGAACCCGCTTTAATTACAGACCTAAGATGTCAAGCATGGGTTGGTACTGCTATGAAAGCCTTCCTGAATCACTTCTAGTTTGACATAACCTGCTCCTCCAGTGCCACCACATTTTCCTCATCATGCCATTATCTGTCTTCTAGGACTGTTATAATCAAGTCTCACTAACAGTAACATTTCTGTATTGTTTGCACAATACTTTAGTAATGATCACACTAAATTTCTAGTCCTGTTTGCTTTACCTCACACAGAACAAGAAACATACTAAACACAATGGATGTTGTCTCTGGAATGGGTGCTCTACCCAACCATTTCCACCCTAATTCCAATATGAATCAGGGACGCTTGAAATGCCTGCTGGATCTTCCTGCAGTCATTAAACGCATGCTATTCCAAGTATGAACCCTATAATTAATAAGAGCATGTACAGTAGCTGTTTCAGATATAAACTGGCAATACAAGTGCACAAGCCCCTGAGGCAGGGTCTATTTCATTCCTATGTTCTGTGCTGGAGACAGCCCAATGTTTTTAACAAATAATTGTTAAATAGTCTTCTGCAAGTTTCATATGCAGAAATCAATGTGACTCCCAATATTCTTCCTCAGTGTATCACAGTGCTCTTGTACCATTCCCACAGGCAAATACTGCTGATACTAGTTAATGACAGCAGTTAAGAAAACAAAGTCTTTTGACACACAGGCAAATCCTTTGCTATATTTCAGCTGCCAATATTTTTTGTCCCCCACTCTACTCAGTCATTTCTCCTTTCTTATGACCTTAAAAAGGCCAGGCTTTGGCTTCAGACAAGTGAGCAAACCTGATAAATCAGATAGGAATCCCATCTGCTTCTTTCCCTACCTGATTCATTTTGTAGAAATCAAGTGAGGGCCTGTGCCACCTCACATCTTCATCATGGCGCCGCTTAAGACCACATTTCCTGGTGTCCAAGTCACAAGGCTGTGAGCGACTGCGAGGGAGGCTATGCTGGTGTCGAAGCAGCTCTGGTGTGGAGGTGGTAGAGCTTTGTGGGGAGGGCAAAAATCTAACAGGTGACAAGGAGAAACGTCGCTGCAGAGGATAGGGCTGCAAAGTCTCTCCAGTCTCCCATGGTATACTTGCTGGCGATTCTCGAGACAGGGCCAAACTGAAGAAAGGTGGACTCCTCCCACCACTAGCACCATCTTGAACACCCTGATGAGAGGCACTGGGGGTGGGATTGAAGCAAAGTCTGTTGGCTCCCTGGGTCACACTCTGGGGCTGCACTGCCAAAGTGTCCCCTCCAGTGTTGTCCCGGCGTTTGATGTGTGTCCACACTTTGGACCCCAGTGGCCTCCAGACAGCTTGCCATCGGGAGAGGTCTTCGGGTACAGAGAGGGAACGGCAGTGTCTTTTGGTAGGGGGCACAGACGCCTTTTCTGAGACTAGTGAATTGGTAGCCAGTGTCTGAGATGCAAGTCTGTTCTGAGGGCTGTCGTCTGAGCTGCAGTGGGGCAATGGAAGGCTCAAGCTGGAGTGCTGATAAAGACTTGTGTTGTCCTGAAGATGGATCTTTGGACAGGGAGTCAGGTCCCTCCATGAAGCTCCCTCTACAAAAAACATCACAAGACAGATAATTCAAGACGAGCTCCAATTACTACACAGATTCACATCCCAGATATCCAATCATAGCCTTTGATGTAGGAGTAATCAGCACTCCTATCTATCTTTTCATTAAAACAGCACCATGATAGGAGTGTCTTCATCCAACAATATCATCATACTTTCTGGCACGAAAGCTCCTAATGTGTGAGGCACAGAGACCACGAAGAAGAACTATATGTTATTTCTTTCCAGCATGTATAGAACTCTGCATTGAAGAAACTGTTATATTACAATGCTAGTAAGCACTGGTGGATCAGACAAGGGGAATAGCCCTAGTGGGGACAAAGAAATTTTGTTTCACAATTACATCCTACTTATAGCCGGGGCAATCTGCTGGGAGCAGGGAAATTAAGACAGCATCACCTCTCTTAAGATTTTTTCCCACAGGAGGAAATGAGCAATGGGAACAATTAACCAAACTACTAAGAGCACATATTCAATAGATTCCAATGAAAACTGAAATATTATTGGAGAACCCTTCCTGTTTCTTCCAAGTATTTTCAAGTTTTACTACTTAAGATTTAGCACTGCTTTCCATGCCCCCCACCAAATATTCTTAATGTGCATAATGTGTCTACTGGAATATGCATATCTCTATTACCAACACATTTTAAAACCTTCCCCAGCCTTTCCCCCTCCCAACTATGGCTTCAGAAGGGTAATTCAAGAAGCCTGTGCCTCAGTACTCCTGTTCTTCCAAGAAAACTTTTAATTTAATGACATGACTCTTCTAGGATTCCTTTGCTTACCACTCTGAATTGTTGCAGAAACAGTCAAAGCTATTGGTGATAATAATCAAATTAGTGAGTCATCAAGTCAAAATACACCTAGTCCTGAAATAATTACAAAGAAGAAATCCTGAATTCCCTTCAGAAGCTGTCTATACCCACTGGCTGCACAAGATATTTTAAAAAATGGCAAAATGAATATGGATATTTATTCCAAAAACATACTGAAAAATGAGATATGGTATAAGACTGGTGAATGGAAATAAGAGAACCCATGCAAAAGCTAGAACCAAGCATGCCACATTAACAAAGGGAAAGGAGGAGAAACACAAGACCATGCCTTCAGACAAGACAAAAGAAAGTAATTTCCTTTTCCTCTAAACTGACAAGTCAAATACCTCATGAGCCAATTTGTAAAGGACAGCCATGTTACGCTGTTATAGCAAGTACAAGAAGTCCTGCAGAACTTTTTTAGTGGGGCATAATCCTCTTAGGCCAGAATTCAGTGAACTAACATGTATAATTTATAACTAGCTTTTAAGAGACAGATTCCTTTGCTCAAGAATATTTGTGCATATACATATCTCCACTAAGGGTGGGCAAAGGGCAGCTGTCCAGAAGTAGTTGGAGAGCAACTCCCATGAGCCCTAGTTAACATAGCCAGTGTAGTGAAGAATGATGGGAACTACAGTCCAACAGCTTCCAGGGAGTACAATTTGCCCACTCCTTATCTACATATGTGCTTGCATACACCCAGCCCTTCACTGACCACTCTATGCATATGATGAAATGACTGGTTCATGCCACAACATATCTGTTGGGATCCTGTGACACCTGAAAGCCTAAGCGTGCCCTTTGGATCTTCTGCTGGAGCAATATAATGCACAGGAAAAGCCTGTTGAACTCAGGTTATCCAGTTCAAACTACAGCCAGGCTAGTAGTACTCCATAAGAAACAGGAATAATTTAAACAATTTGAAGCCAAATGGATTATGTTTGTTTTATACACCGTTCTGGGAACTTGCTTAAAAGGTGGGATAAAAAATTCCATAATAAAAGGATAAACAAACTGATGCTTCTTGCTGTATGATTTAGATTAAACAAGCACCCACTTTTCACATACTTCCACTACTCCATACCTCAATTAAATAAGAAAGTATTAAAACAGAAATCATTTTAAAACATTCGAATTCTAATCCTTCAAAGCACCAAGGAGTCATAATCAAGTTTCTGTAAAACACATGGCTCTAACACAAGTGACCAGAATGGTTGCAGGAATGACTCACTCAGGGAAAGAATATGTTTCTTCTCCTTTTGTACAAAAATGTGCCAAAAAAAAGAGTACTGCAGATGAAGATGTTACTTTACAATAAGTGTGTGGAATCTATTCTGCTCAGAGCTTGATATCATGAACACTTAGAATCTTTATTAAGAGCCGCTAAGGAACCTAGCAACATAGTTCGATTGCTTAAGGTTTTATGACACATAGCTGAGATTAACTATATTCTAATATTCTGTTTGAACCAATAACAACAAGAACCAACAGCACTGTTGAAGAAGGTAGTTACTAATTTTAAATTTAAGGTTATAGGACTTCTCTTATTCACCTGGCACCTGTTTCCATGCATAATCAAGCACATCCAGAGATCCAGTTATAACATTTAATTCTTTATCATAGTGGTATTCCATCAGTACAACTCTCTTTGCTATGGCAGAATTTTTATCAAGAACTACTATTTACCCTGAAGCGTTTCTATGGCAAAACATCAGGGGATATACTCAGTGATGTATGTAACATGTTAACACCCCATATCAGGACTGCCATATTGAACTACCTGGGGGAAAACAATGATTGTGGTCCCTCAAGAAATGGATTTTTTAAAAAGCAGAAAATTAGCTGAACTCCTTTTTAAACTACTAAATACAACATTTCTTCTCTCCTTTTCAAATAATCTCTTTGGTCCCTTCCTCAGAGCAATAATGGGATTTGTTTCACTGAAAACGGCCACTCTCATTTACCAGGACACACTTCCTGCCTTTAACTATAGCAAATCAATGTTATTAAAACAAACCAAAGGCTGGTATTATATTTGCATCCAGTTTTCATTTGAAAGTGGAGATGGTATCACAAAAAACATGGCTTCCAGAAGGAGACCTGGGAAGCAGACTAATCTTACTAGCAGCAAGCTGCACATAGAAAACATCAATAGATAAAAAGACAGACATGAGAGAAATGGATGTAGGCACAAAAGGTGGAAGTCCAGCCAGACGCTCTTACCAGGCGCTATCTGGAAGGGGCTGCCACAGCTGGCCACATCAGCATGATCAGGCAAAGGCTAGGGAGGGAAACACAAGGAGTCACCACATCACAGCAATCAGCATCTCATAAGTGCCTCTGGCTCTGTAATTCCCACCATGTGGCCCATTAGCCATGATAGTCAATCAATATTCAGATGTTATGCCCAACTGGAATTCCCCACTTCCTAGAACACCCCACCCAACCATCCACCCTTCACTGCCAGACAACTAAAGCTTTCCCCGTAGGATAAGTTTCTAGAACTTCTTTTAATCTAATGTTAAATCCACAGTTGGGAAAAGGGAAGGTAATCAAACAGAGCCTCTGATTTGTTTTAGCTGGCCTAGTAGGTTCTTTCCACTGTGCTGTCCTCAGATTCATCCACAAGCCATTATCTATTGAGGCTCTACACATCTTGAAACCTTCCCCTTGGTGCCATGTTTGTATTAGATTTAATATTAAAGGCCTGAGGGTGTTTTACTCCCATTGGAAAAGTGTGAAAAGGTAGACCAAGAAATTAGAATTCTTGTCATATAGCCAAGCTAAATTTGCACTGCCACCCTCTGTACTTCTTTGGCCATTGGTGAGAAGAGGCCTCTGGAGTAAGGACCATGTTTTGCATTATCTTTACGCCAGCTCTCTTAATATAATGAAGGACAGCAAGACTTTAGATACCATAAGCCCTACCAAGACCCGTCTCTATTACCTAAAGTGATGAACTGACTTTTACTTTCTCCCAAATCCCCTGCTTGACAACAACAGACAAGGCACACAGAACTAAAATCTCAAGGGCACAGAAAAGGTTATGAGAATGGATCATTTTTGCCATCTTCACCACCCCCCCATTCCAATGCTTTGATTCCAATAATGCAGATAGAGCAACAAGTCTCTACCTATTTATCCAGGGATTTAAAATTTAAAGGTTTGAAGGGGAGTCCCTTTCCACTCCACATAACTGGCTCTCTGCTAAAGAGCTTCATCTGCTCAAACAACATTATGCTCTTGATTGTACCTTCCCTGCAAAAGCTTCATTAGGCCACATCCCATTCTTGGAAGTCTACACCTCAGTGTTCAAACTTCTGTATGGAAAAGATGAGTTCTGTTCCTGGCTGCACCTGCAGTGACTTTGTGCTGTTTTAACTTATTAATTTCCAGGCACGTTCACCATGGACTCCAGACCTAAAAAGAATCAGGAAGCACATGCTTCATATTTCACTGCAACACTCCCCTTTTAAATTAAATTTTGACACAGGAGCACATTGTCTTTGGTTTTCCAAGTCAAGCCACTTTTCCTTAGGTTACAGAGATATTTTGTAGAGGGACTCTTTTGTATAGCTAACTCTGAGTCTCTTAAGAAAAAATATGGAGAAAGTACAGATCCAGAAATGCTTTACATTTAATATAGGACCAGGTTGTTTAGGGAAGAAGGTAGATCAGACACAGGCACACAAGCAAGGGAGAGTAGAAGACTGGAAACTGCAGGTCGATTTCCCTTTTGAAGGGAGCACTAAAGTCTTCAAACAAGGAACATGGTATTATAAAGTGGTAAAGAATCTGAGATTTGGAGGCAACAGTAAAGAGAGTGAAGCCTTCTACTGCAGCTTGTCCACTGCTACTGCAGTACAAAGCTGAATAATATTCTATAAAGCAAGGATACTACCAGCACCTTGATTCCTCCTCTCCTATTCCCTCACAAATGTTCATTGTCTTTTCACCAATTTCTGTAGAAAAAAGAATACTAATTTGAACTCACTCATTTAGCAGTATAATATCTTTTGATCTCTTGAGATATATCTGTAGTCAAATCACAACAAACATTTCAGACACATTTGCCCCTGACTTGTCCATGCTGGCACAGAACCAACCTAAATCGGTAAAGGAACCCAATATATTTCTGTTCCCTGTTCTTCAGTAACCAGAGGGCTTTTGAACAAGGATCAATTTGATAAAAAGGAGGGGAAAATAGACTATTGCTATAAAGAAAGGGTGAAATATGCAGGTAATCTTTGATAAGTATTTTGAAAAAAGAAAAGTTAGGCCTTCTCCAAATATTAGTGACTAGAGGATAAGGTCAGTTCTTCATTTAGCACAGACTCCCATTCCTCACTATGGCTTTAAATTTCTAAATTATTTACTTCTAAATTTCTAAATTATCTTTTCTTGTTTTGCACATATCAAATGGCTTCTCTTGATGTATGGGGGGGGGGCTCCCAAACTTGTCAGATAATTAGAACAAAGCTGCAAATTAAGAATATTGGTCATGTGACTTGTCATTCACTTGCAGCAAGCAGGAACAGTCTCCAAGGGAGTACCCAAGATACGAACACCCCATCCCTTCCAATCTCTATTTTCAGACTCTAAGCTTGTAGGCAGGGATTCTCTTACTTTTAAACTTTCTAAACTGCTCTGAAAACCATTTTGGCTGAAGTGCAGGTTAAGCATACTAAATAAACACATTGTTTCTGCTACAATTATACAGCTCAATGCATGATTTAAAGTCACTATGATACATATAGCACTGAACCACTGGACGGAATAGGATGGTATGTACGGCCATCTCACTCTTATTTTTCCCAGCAATATTCCTCCCCAACAGGAGGCCAAGAGAGCCATATATGAAGTCTCAATACACAAAAAAGGCTGTACACAACATTCTCTGGTTTCTTAAACTGAAGGGCTACTGGTACCAGTTCCAGAAGTGTGGCACACATGTGCAACCGCCATAGCAGTTGCCTTGCTAAATAGATTGTCCTGCTGTGGTGACTACACACATGGGAGATCTTACTTTCTTTTATAAATTTAACATCATTTATGTGGAAGAACAGGTGGTAGAGGAGGAACGAGCAGCAGCAACTATCAGAAGGACAGAGTAATAGCAGCAGGAGGTGAGTAACCTCCCCTTGAATAATTATTTTCAAGGCTGAAGTAAACGTATGCATGTTTTTCTAATTTTTCTCATTTATTCCAATCATGAAGTGTGGATTTTTGGGAGCAGAACAGGATAATTCAAGTTGGTGCCTCAGGCTGAACACCTGCTAATATCACAGGCTGCTTATGTGCTCCAAATAAATCAAGAATTGACTTTTACTTATCAACTGAAGCTTTTCTTCTGCAAATACCAGTTTCAAACACTTTGTGTCACCAGTTATCAACACCACTTTCACCCTTGCTATCTTTTACTGAATTTAGATGGCTTTCTCCACTAGTGCAACATAATAATTACTATACTGAATCAGTGAAATGACATCCAATTCAAAATTTTGTTTTTCACTAGTGCCCGGACAGAAGGCACAAAGATTCTCATAAGCAGGATATGATGGGGATACCAATACTCTGCAAGTCATCAATATTTTTAGTCAGAAATTCCAGAACATCTCTAAAAAATTCACTTCTGCATATTGTTACTGTTAACCCACTAAAAGCTTACCCATTTACCAAAACAGACATTATCACACCAAAATGAGTTCCAGGTGTTAAGCTGTGGCATGATCATTATAGGCACTGACCAATACTTGGCCATGAGATAACAGCTCAACTTTCATTTATACCTATGCTTAGCTATTCCTTCTGAAGCACAAGAATCTATAGAAGTGACTGGTAGTGTGCAGAAAACAAAACACGTGAAACACTGTTTGTTGGATCTACATCCCCTCTCTTCCTACAGTACATACTATGCTTCTGATTCAACAAATGCAAGAGTCTGGAATCCAAAGAATTCCTTTGGCTCACACAAAGGGCTTGCACTAGCTGGCGGGGGGGGGTTAAAAAAACACAGGCAAGCCCCATGCTGTATCATAAAGTTGTTTGCCCCCTCCCCTCAGTTTCCAAAGCAGTTTACCATACAACATGAGCAGAAGACTGTTCAAGTGGGAAAAGAAAGCTGCCCTTTAAGTTCACAGAATTAAGTTTCAGAGTTCTTTGCATGCTGGTCATAGCTTAACAGCAGTGTCCCAGTCCTTCTATGCTTTTATTAACTAAATCAAAAGCTATCCCAAAATAAAAGCAAAAGACACTTCTATTGCAGGCCTGACTTGCAAGGCAACGCAAATCTTACCAGGCTGATGCTGAAGGATGTGCATTTCAATTCCTCTAGGCTTTGTTTCTGTAGCTGCTCAGTTATCAGAGAGATCATGGCTTCTTAAGGAGGCCAGGTACCAGAACCCTTGAGACTCCAGCTCCTGCCACCCTTCTGCCTCCCTCAGCAAATCCAGCTGTGTTCAAGCATCATCATCAGCTACAGCATCTGCTAAGTTGTTGTCTTCATCACAAACTAGCCATACTCCATGTCATACTCAACGACCCTGGAAGAGACAGGCATATTAATATATACCATACACTCTGCCTGTTCTCTCCAGATACACTCCTCAAAACTGGAAATATGTAATGCTTTCTTGCACTACCTATGTGTGCAACATGCAGTGAGTAGGCAAAATCTGTTTACTCTCTCTATCTAAAACTCCCAAACTGCATGCATGTATTATGGAGACAGATGCAAGTTAAACTTCAGCTAGTAGCATAGATATGTTTTCTCACTTCCATATCCACCACATTGTTTTCCTCCATAGCTATAAAACTCAAGCCCCCTTTTACAAACTGACCCGAATTACTAACAACCCAGATGGTGTTTTTCAAATGCATTTATTATTACATCCCAAGAGCAACCAGGCTGCATACATGGCTCCTCCTCAAATATATTCTTATAAATACATTGTGAGGTACATTAGCATAAGAGGTGGGGAAAATGTTGCCCTCCAGTCCATCATTGTTGTACTTTGCTAAATTCACCACTCTGGGATGATGTACTCCCAAAATAAATGACATACTAGAAATGATTATATTGCCCTTAATATCTCTCATTTTGTACAAGTTAGTAGGAATTCCTCCTATATTGTCTTATGAGGGACTTTCAATTATCATCACACTATGTGTTTTTAATGCCAGTAAGTATAACTTTAAAGTGGTCTAAATAACAACAAAATATAAAGTAAAGATACTCTATTTATGGTATTCATTTTTATTGTACAAAAGGAAAAAATGGTATGCAGATCTACTTATACAGTACTTTCTGTACACAAAGAATGTAATCCTATCCCTATTTACCTAGGAGTAAGCCCCAGTGAACTTCTCAGTTGAAATGCATAAAATTGTACTGTAAATTGACAGAATTGTACCGTCAGTCTTTGCGGTGAAATACCAGATATGTCTACTCAGTATTAAATTCCAGTATGTTCAACAAGAGTTCCAGTCAACTGACTAGTGCATATTTATATATAGATATAGATACAAGGATAATTTTTGGCTTTTTCTAGATAGGAGCAGAAGTGTCTTTAAATCCACCAGGCAAAGAGGAATCTGGCACACCTCTGAAAATAATTGAACAAGGTGGACGAAAGACAACTTACAAAGACCCACATTGTCTTTGATTCAGATAAAAGTAGTGGAGGTCCATTCAAATCTTGATTGATCAGGAATTAAGAAATCTGGGAAAGGTCAAACAACTTGTTTCCTTGCCACAATGGCTACATGCCAACTTCTGTAAGTATTATATGGCTTCTTCATTACCTTAAAACATACACTACTCTTAACATTGTATTTATTGTCCTCTCTAGGTCTTTCTTGTACATTTAGCTTGCCTCTCACAATAAAGACTATTTCTGAAACCATACATTACACATCAAAGTACTGTGTATTATCACCCAGGTATAGAACAAAAGCCAGGTTAGGTTCCAATTTGAAGTAAAAGATGCTGAAATATTTCAGTGATGGACAGCAGTGTAAAATTCCAAGGACAGTGATATTACACACAGAACAAAGAAAAAAAGCATTCATTAAGAAATTATAATAAGGTTTAGATTTGCTCACATTTATCTCTTTTTTTTTAATTCTCCCTTCCTTCCACTCTCTTAGTTTATAAACTTATTAGGGAAGGACACTTTTTAAAAAACCTTATGTACAAAATACATGTACAGCTATCATACAAGCAAGACAATAAATAAGTATTAGACATACTATGCAGATATTTATAAAGAAACATAGCAACTTTTTCTAAATTCCAAGTATAAACCTATGATGGCAGCAGCCCTATGAGCACTTATTAGAGAACATATCCCAATGAAATCACTGAGACTTAATTCTAAATTAACATATACAGGATTGAAGTACATGTGCAAGTTTACTTTTGGCACTCCATTTGTTAGCAATTTTGTCAGCAATTAATTTTTCCTTTAGCACAGACTGTTATATCTCAGGCTCCTTCTAAGTTTCTAAAATTCTTTGCACTAAATGCTCCTTCAGTTCTGGTCTAGACAACTTCTACTATCAGCAGTTTTACTAGAAGACCTAATCCTGGGTTAATTTATCAACTGATAACAGCAAGTACTAGATCTGCATCTGAAGTTCAAACCCCTGTGCAGACATGAAGCCTACTGGGTGGCCTTTTTAGATAAGGCAGTGTTTCTTCACAACAACCTTACTAACAACACTACTGTGACAATAAAATGAAATAAAAGATGTACAATAAGACATCCACAACCCCAAGGAGAGGATGGGGCTCAAATCTGCAAGAACAACTAACACCAAATCCTGCAGTTACTCTTCACTATTAAAATTTTTACTGAAGTTATTTTTGTCCATCCATTCCTGCTCTTTGGCAACTAGTAAAGGTACCTGAAGAGTAAACAAAAGACAGAGTAATAATGCCATTCATTTTTAGTTTAGGAAAGGCAAAATTATACAGAGGCCTACTTATATACTATTTTTAGTATTTAAACAACGTAACCTTATAGCTGTTTTAAATTATCGCAAGCCACTTTCTATCCCATACCAAAAGAAAAAAAGGACACAGATTGAATGAATGGGTACCTAAATTGTTACAGGCTTTGCATCTCCCTCCTTTTCTCTTTGTTTGAACAGCTCCAAACCACAGGCCCCTAGTAAGATCAGGGAATCAGGCCACTTTTAGGTTCATCCACACACACCCAAAAATTGTGAGGAGAGACTGCTAGCTTGTTTTTGTTTTGGCTCCACTGGATTTCTTATCCTACCTGATTTCCTCAGTCCTTTTAATGGGCACAGTTACCCGTTTCTTAAGCCAGAAAACACAGGCAGGCCTTAAGCGACCTCCCTCCAGCCTCGCTGGTGGGCGAGTAAACCTGTACCATGCAGTGGAATTAAACTATGTTTTAAGAATGGGTCCCATCCAGCCTAGTTTTAGAAATGCATCCACCGGGGACGCAATGCCTAACAAAGCAGGGCCATCCCACCCTGCCTCCGAGGGAGCCACATTCCCCCCACCCCGCCCCCGCCCCCTCGCCAAGGCCCTCTCCCTCCCACCCAAATTCCCATACAGACACTCGGGCACCCGCACCCTCCCCCTCCCCCGAAACCCCCAGCGCGCCCTCCCCGCCACCCTCGGCCGCGCGGACCAAACCCCCATTTAAAAAAAAGAAAATAACAAAACAAAACCGCCGCAGCCTGACGGTTTTTCTGTACGGCAACAGCAGATGTCTACATAGGCGAAATACCTCACAAAGACAACCCGGCCGCAGATTCCAGGAGACCCCCCCACACGTAAAACACACACACACACACACACACACGCATTCACTCCCTCACACCTGGAACCCCCGAAACCCCCCGCACTCCCCCACGCATTTCCACACCTCACACGAGCTCCACGACACCCCCCCCGCCTCCTCACCCCACCTTTCCGGGTACCCACCGCGCCAGCTGGAGGCGGAGGCGGCGGCGGCGGCGACCTGCTCGCGGGGCCGCAGCCACAGCGGCGGTGCGCCCCCAATCGTCTTGCGGCGCTCCCCCCTCCGCCGACAACACTACACAGCACCGGGACGAACCATCCGCGAGGGGGAGTCTCTTTCGCTTGGACTCCCCAACCCAAGCCGCCGCCGCCGCCGCCGCCGCCGCCGCGTCCAGCCGGCAGCCCGGGCTCCCACCCCTCCCGCCGCCGCCCCCGCCACCGCCGCTGCTTCTTTCCCCCGCCGCCAACCGGGTCAGGAGTGAATCGACCTGCTCGGGTCAACCCACCCCCCTAGACGTCAGGGGGAGCGCCAATATCGCGGAAGCTACCTATCGGAATTCAGGACGGGGCTCGCGTGCCCGCAACGATCCAACGAGAGGGCAGGAGAGCGCAGGAGCTCGGCTTTCTACGTTCGGGCTCCGGCTCGAACACTTGTCTCTTCTGCGCCCCCTCCCCTCTTGGATCGTACCATCTAGCAAAGCACGACGGGGCGTGTAGTTTCATGCGAGCCCTCGGAAGGAGGGTATTGCATCCCCTCCGGCCCATTTTTTTTCCTCCGAGGGAGGCGTCTGCCACCTCCGCAGAGCAGCCAGTTCGAGCCGGGTTCAAGCGCAGAGTGTATCTTTCAACGAAAGGGCTCAACCGCGTAAGCTGTGAAATACTTTTAGCAAAAAACAAAAAAAAGCTCCTCTGTATCTCCAAATCGTGCCCGCGAGCATGTTAAGAGTGCCCCATCCTTCTCCATCTTAGCTTATGTGACCAGGCCTCCACCCATCCGGAGTGAAATTTCTGGGTCTGTTTTCCTTCGAGCCCTTAGCCCAAAAGTGTTCATGGACTTGTCAGGATCAAAATATAAATGGGTGCTTGCTGGCCACTAAAGCTTAGCCTGCAACCGTAGCAGAAATGGAAGTAAACTAACTTGTGACCCTGCCAGAATGTGGCATCTAGGCTAAGAATAGCCAGTTAGAAGTGCATAATTACATCCTTAAGGCGTGATTGCCACAGCTAAGCCACACTTCATACTGATGTGACTCCATTACAATCAGGCCTTCCCCACTCCATACAGTTTTTCCATGCTCCAGGCAAGCAGCTGTCTGGGGTACTCATACATGGGGTGGCATCATTTCCATGTAACTGAAAGGTAGCAAAGCCTTCATCCCTGTGAATTCTGTACCTCACATGCAGATTTTAGAGATGAGGAATTTCTTTTTAAAAAATACAGTTTTTGTGCCAAGCAGGTCTCAACTACACAAGTCAATGGAGGGCCTAGCAATAAGCTGATAAAGTTCTCACCTTTCAAAGTAATTTAGATATTACACATTTGTTTCACAGTTCGTACTTTCCCCCAAATGTTACAACGGATGAGGCTGCAGACAAGCACTCTGCTTTTGTAATATTCACCACTGATTTTCAGGCTCTGCTTGTACTTCAACAAAAGAAAAGTGCCCATGTGTGATAGCACTTCTTCAAATAAATGGATAAAGCAGAGGCTACAGCTTGTGTTCTGTGCAAAAGAAGATGGCAGAAGACAAACAGGTTACAAAGGCAAGAGTTTTTTAATCTGTTGCAGAGTTATGGATATTATAATCAGGTGAGGGACACAAGTGGGTCACAGGGATAAAAGGCTTGAAGATATCTTAGGGTTTTCCCTTTGAAATGCTACTTCTGGAGCATTAGCTGCTTAGTTGTCCCAGGAGAAGAAATCAGCAGCCAGGAGCAAAATGGACAGCCTTCCATGCCTTCCAGGAAACTTCCCCCATTGGAGGGAACATCTTGAGGCAGCCAAGGAAGAAATAGGGCAGAAGGTGACAATTCAGCAAACTAAGAGCAAAAACAAACAAAAAACATAAAAAGTAAGTCTCAATAAGTGATCTTTTAACCACCCACATGTAAAAGGGAGTTATCTCCCTAGGCCCTGTAATAGTGATGTCATGCTTGGGATTTAATGTCCCATGAAGATCGAGGACTTCACAGCTCAACACATCACCAAGAACATTTTGTGAATTTGACCATATAGGCCAAAATCTCCTGATCATTTGTGTCCAAATAAAGCCACCAATGACATTATTGAATTAAGCCTCACTACCTGTCCTTCCAAGGATTCTCTATGTGTGTTTTCCAAAGTTCTCTGAGCACCAAGCCATTCACTTGACAAATGAGACAGGGGATTCACTTTGGTCACCAGCTCCTGCCTTATAAACAAAGAACAGCTTCATTCACATTGACCCAGGCAGCCAAGAGAATTAGATACCTTACACCATAGAATGGAGTTGGGCAACCTGTGGCAACTGGTCTAATTTCTAAAGCTCTCAACAAGTGGTCAGTTTAGACCTTTGGCCAGAATGATCTGTTCCTCGCTTGCAGTAGTTCACTGGAGAGGAAGGAGGCAGGAGAAAAAGTAAAGGGTGGCTTTTCCATTTTTTTAAATTTTGGCTTCACTATCAACTGGCCCCTGAAATATTACTTCCAAAGAAATATAACCATAGACAGGGGACAGGAGAGAAGGTTTCTACACACTGGCCTAGAACTGAAGCAAGAAAACCTGTTTCCCTCTCCTACATCTGTCTTGGGAAAGAAGTGTAGGGTTTTACTTTTATCAGTGGTAATACCTAAATCGCAAAGACTAAACGCTTCTTGCTACCCAAACTCCTATGGTCTAGCTGCCAGAAAACAGTTTAAATAACTGAAGCTTAGTTATATTTTCCTCACTTGAATGGCATACCCTCATTTTCTCCTCCTTTCCGTGTACATATGACCACCACACCCTACATATTCACAGAACATAGTGCATGATACTCCCAGCTCCGATGGGCACAAGAACCATTTGCTCTCATTGAGAAACACGACAGCTCTGTTGACAATTAACTCTGTCTCCATGGTGATAAGGAATACCAGGGAGGGTGCATATATAGACTAGGCCTGTGGTTCCTGAATAGTGTGTGAAGATTACTTTATAAATGGGTCACCAGGCTGCCAGCAATGAATGCCGCACAGTAAAGGAAGTTCTTCCTAAAATGGAACTGAGATGAAGTACAAGCCTGTCAATTAATGAATTTCATTGACAAACCAAATGTTTGGGTGGGAAAACTGGACTTGTATGTAGCTGTATTAACCTTGTTTTCATTTCTTCCCAAAATCAGAAAGAACCAAGAAGAACTAACAAGTACTTCCCTCTCAAGTCCAGATGGATCCCAGCCATGTAGAGCCCGTCGCCATAGCTTGATCTGCATGTCCCATGAGCGGCGACTGTATTTCTTATATTTATTTGGTGTGCATGGGTGAATACCCGATTGCCGAGCTGCTCTGGAATAAAGCATGAGAACTGATCAGGCCATGTGCAGGCCTCTTAAAGCAGAAATTCAAGAGATACTGATAGATACCTTCCACACCTTCCTCAAGATACAGAATTGAATGTGCCTAATGCTAAGACCTCGTGGAGAAAAGGTGACAGACACCATCATATTTTGGAAAGAAGAGCTTAAAGATTTCAAACTTCTATTGTGCAAAGATTAAGATGTAGAGGTAAGCAACAAGCATTGCTCACCTGGGAACCTGCTGGACAAAGCACTGGTACCCAATGGTGTTTTTCCCGTAATCTATTTGCTTCTGCCTCCTTTGCAAAACAGATTCATCTGTCTCCACATTAGACCTACAGAAGAGGATCAAGATGCAATGCTAGAACTGGAAACAATTAATGCTCTTGGTAAAATGTAGCAGTAGTTTTAATAATACTCACCTGGGTCCTGAGCTGGACTCCCTTTGTTTCCAGCCTGAGCTTGGACCCACACCCACATTCACCATCTTTACTCCAAGAGAAAAGTCCTGGGTTGAGGGTCTGTCCCAAGAAAATTATGTTTTAATTACTGACCATGAAAAAAAAAATAGGTTGAAGCCATCATGTTACAAACCTCAGTCTAGCAGTCACTATATTAAGGTGGTCCTTAAACCAGAGGACTTTTTATTATGAAATAAGGCATATATTTCAATAATTTCTGAAATGTAGATTATACTTTGGGAAAGTTACTTTCGTAACTACAGCTCCCAGAATTCTCAACCACCATAGCAAGTAGTGATGGTGGCTGAGGAATGCTGGCAATAAGTAACTTTTCCAAGCTATGATCTAGAGTTACAAAAGAAGCCCACACATGGCATACTGTTATGACAAGGTTTCTGAATTCACAAATAGCATTTATTCCTCATGAAAAAAAGAGACAACTGAGGCATTGAGATCCTATTAATCCTTTGAGCAGCAATAGCTCTCTCTAAGGACTAAGAGTTGAAACTCCTAAGCAAAGCAAACATTCTAACATTTCAGATCCATATCAAGATCAGAATTTGCTGTTTTAGACTCCATGGAAACAGACTATCAACTGTGAAATAAAATTTTATCTCTTTCCAACTAAAATCAGTACAAAGCTCCTGTGGACTTTACTTTTGCAGACACATAATGCAGTACTAATTAGGTACATTATTCCATTTTATATCACATTCCAAGTGCACCAAGCTAGCCTGTATTAACTGCCTCGTTATTGCCATGACTCTTCATGTCAAGCTAAGAGTATCAAATATTGTAGTTGTCCTAATAAAGATTTCACCCAAAGCTGATAATTTACTTTACAGAGCATCTGAGCATTAAAAAAATTCAAGTACCTTTTGTTTCTCCATGACCAACCAACTATTTTTAACAAGTACCAGATCCCTGACCAATCTCTTGACTTCTTTCCTAATAGCAAACATGGATAATATTCAGGTCTTGTGCATCATTGCCCAAGATGTGCCTTATATATTTTCTAGCACAAGAGATTATGCAAACTGTTATACAGGGAGAGAAATAAAAAATAGATTAATACAATCTGAGGCCACACCTCACCATGAAACATACCCTCAGATTTAGATCTAATCTGTTCTGCTGCAGTACAAATGCAAAGATTCTCATAGTCATTTTGTACATTTAGGGGCACCTAAATTTTCCAAAAAAGATGACTAATGACTGATCTATGGTACAAAAGGTCACCATGGTTTAAATTACTTAAATAGTTTTCCCCAGTCTAGATCAATTAGATGGAGAAGCTTAAAGGAGACCTGCCTGTAGGAAAAACAGACCATTGCACCTGTATAGTACTTCTCTTCCCTGCCCCTGAGATGCATTGTCATCATTCTATAGTTGAAAAAAAAAATTCTGTTTCTAACTGCATTCTTAAACCCTTCGGCATCTAGTATTCATTCATCCTCTGTAGAAGATGCACACTTCCATTTGGTTTCTTTTTCCACATAAAAGAATGGCCCTATTAACATTTGTTGGAGGAATTCAATAAAGACAGCATTTTGGCATTTCCACAGTTAAAATGAAAATTAGAGCTTCCCATATATCATTAAGAGAATCATCATGTCTAGATAAGAGTATATATTTTGCCCACATCTCATATATATCTCCTATTGCAACCTAGTGTTTTTGACCTATAAAATCAAAAGAAAACATGTGATTTTATAGGGACTGCATATGATTGTTGATTTAATTTCTTGGGGAGAGCTATGCAGTTTCACTGCTACATATACCCAAATGCTCTTTTAAAATCCTCATAACAACATTTATAAAATAGATTAGATAAAAACAGTGATTGGTCTAATGGACAGTAGCAGTTAGAAGATAAGCAGCTCTCAGCTTTATAGCCCAGTTCATGAGGCGTTTTCCATACTCTCTTTCACTTACTCAGTGGTCACAGATTGTCCCCAAAAGGAAGCTTCTCAAAACGATAACAGTCATACTCCATGGCCATGAACAGCAAAAGGTACCAGCAAGCTGAGAAAGTCTTAAATAGTTTTCAACGGCTTAGAGAATATTCATTCTTTATTCTTTAGTCAGTATCTCTTGTCTGGAGTTCCAGTCCCAGTAGTTCATATTCTTTACTTGGCACTGACTGGGTATCTTTTAGATGTGAGCCCCTTCCCCCCACCAACACTGATGCAGGCATTCTAACTGTTTTAATATCTAGCTTGAAGAAGTCTTCATTTTAGAATTTTGTCTACTGCTTTTATCTTTGTATTTGTATATCCTTGGCTTTGTATTTGGGTGTATTGATTCTGTGTTAACAGCATTGTGAAATTTAATGTGATGGACAGTATATAATTGTTTTAATATCACTATTTAAGTATCACAGCTTAAAGAGTGTCAGGAGCTTCTGGTTTGTTCAGGATTAATTCTATAACTTTTTTTCCCAGCTCAAAATTCTAAAACATCATAATCTCCTGAAGGCATTTTTTATCAGCTCATATTGCTAGCTACAGCCTTCTTTACTTCAGAATTTCTAGTAGCTATGCCAGATGGAGATGTTAACACTTGACCACCAGGTTGGAAAAGGCTGTTATACACTGAACCAAATCTGCCTAAAGGCACCAGATCCTATGTGATCTTGGAAGCTAAACAGGGTCAGCCCTGACTAGTAAATGGATGGGAGACTGCCAATGAATACCAGAGAAAAGAACTGGCAAAACCACCTCTGAATATTCCTTGTCTAAGAATACACCATGGAATTCATGGTGTGGCCATAAGTCAACAGGCCACTTGAGGGTGTACAAACACACA
Organism: Ctenosaura bakeri; assembly: GCA_948474755.1. Classification (NCBI taxonomy): domain Eukaryota; kingdom Metazoa; phylum Chordata; class Lepidosauria; order Squamata; family Iguanidae; genus Ctenosaura; species Ctenosaura bakeri. The sequence goes on along the minus strand of CAOLHI010002360.1, from coordinate 85,403 downwards.
ATGAACTAAAGCTACGGAGGTGGCTTTTATTGATGTTTGGAAAAATCTTCTGCATTTTTAGGGTCTTATTCTATTCGTAGATTTCTCATTTCATCCTATCCCAATCTTGGTTATCTGCTTCTTTTTCAAATACAGGTCACATACCAGCAGACAATGTTCCATGACTGAACCCCCAGTGAGCCACAGTTCTAAAGGTTAGCAACTTATTTTATAAGCCCTCAACAGACAAGACCATTACTGATAAACCAGGCAGTGTCCTGTGGTTGAACAACAACTCTCAGCAATATAGTTATTCCAGACAATGAGAATAACATTTAAAAGACTGCTTCCAGATATTATTCTTCAGCAGTTTTTATGTTGTTCATAAGGAGGAACAAAGCCTCATATTCCACATCACCCTTGCAGTGAGAAATGATGTCTTTGAGAAAAGACAAACTAGGCTCAGCACCAAAATGCAGGTGTGCTCCTTACACCCAACCTTGCCTCAAGTTACTCCCTGCTTCAAAGTAGATTTTGAGGCGATAGTAGGAGAAGGGGGAAAGTCTCAGAAGGATTATCTGATGTTCAGCTAAACCTTGGAGAGATTCTTCTGTCCAGGTCAGACGAGGATTGTTGCAAGAACATCCTGCAACTAGGAAACAAATCACTTCATATTCTGAGCCTCTGAAACATGCAGCCCTCCCATTTAGACCACCAACCAGCTCTGTTTAGCCTGACAAAAAGGAAGGTTAAGAGGAGAGACGACAGCCATGTTTAAATATTTGAAGGGACGTCATGTTGAAGATGGAGCAAGCTTGTTTTCTGCTGCTCTGGAAACCTGGATACAGAGCAACGGGTTCAAACAACAGATTCCACTTAAACACCAGGAAGAACTTCCTGACAGAGCCATTCGACAGTGGAATACACTGCCCTGGAGTGTGGAGGAGTCACCTTCTTTGGAGGTCTTTAAGCAGAGGGTGGATGGCCATTTGCTGGGGTGCTCTGAGTGCTTGTTTCTGCATGGCGAGGGGTTGGACTCCATGGCCATTGTGGGCTCTTCCATCTCTATGAACAACCAGAAAGGAAAAGGCTACCTTGCCCTTAGCCCAACATAGAACTGCCAGCCAGCCCTCTGTTACCTGCCGGTCACGGAAGCCCAGCCATCCGGCGCGAAATTTCCACGCTGCATCGTCTGCGACAACACCAACAGCGTCGCTCTAAGGAGCTCACCTCTAGCTTTCCACGGTTTAAATCTCCCTCCAGCAGAAGAGTGGGGCGGAGCCTGGAAGGCACCGCCGTCCAATCGCATAGGGGTGGGTAGGAGAGCCGACAAGCCTCTGTCAAGCGATTGGCTGGACGGGGAAAAAAGCACAAAGGGGGGCGGGAACCACCTCAATCGTCGTCGAACAGTAATCAACACGACCAACAGAGCCCCGCCTACCACAGCCTCTTCCAATAAACTGTTTCGCGTTCTCCTTTGACGTCACAGCTCCTGTTGGCCAATTGAAAAGCTGTTGAAGGGAGAGCCGGGGTTCCTCTTCTTCTCCTAGGCTTCGATGGTTGGCTGGGATTGAGGGAGGGGTCTGGGATTGGTCGACGTCAGAGCGGCCGGTTTGATGCCCCAGAATTCGATTTATTCTCAACCCAGTTTCGTGTTGGAGCGGAAAGCGTGCGTAACAGGGGGGCGGCTGGAGGGGGGGCGGCTGGGGGGGCGGCTGGAGGTGGGGGCGGCTGGAGGGAGGGAGGGAGGGAGGGAGGGAGGGGGCGGCTGGAGGGGGCGCTTGATGAGTTTTGCTCAGTGGGGGTACGTGAGTGCCTTCCTTGAAGTGCGCGTGAGCTTGTGAAGGGCGGGGTCTGCACATTTTGACTGGCCCCTTAACTGGAGAATCTGGAGCCAGAGAGTCATGTTGGTGGACTAGATTCGTGGAGTTTGACCTTGCTTGGAGGGAGGTATCAAACCCACCCCCTTACTGTGGGTTGCGACCCTCTAGCGCCACCGTGCCGGGGTTTAGTGTGCAATGGCTTTTTTAACCACACTGCTGTCAGAGTTCAGCCTTGCTGGGTTGTCGTATTATATCACTGCCTTGGAAAGTAATTTTATTTTCAGTTGTGTGGTTGTGATTATGCACCACGGTTTTGTACTTGTGCTTTTTTTCCTAGGGTAGGAAAAAACAGGAGTGCAAGTAGTAAGTTATGTTAGTAAACTATGTTAGTAAGTTTTAATGCTTTTAATGTATTTAATGTATTGTTGTAGTACCGCCTCGATCCATGGGGAGAGGCGGGATATAAATAAATATTATTATTATTATTAATAATAATAATAATAATAATGTTATGATGTCTGCAGGTGGCTGCTCGTCATGTCTGAGGATATTCCTCCCCCAGAAGCTGACGTCCCTCATTCACACCTTGGGTTCCGATCTAGCTGCAGGATGGTGCTTAATACCTTCCAGGAATCAGAGACCTCTCTGCCTTTTACTCCACAATTACCGCATACCCCGGTCTTGAACGTAACCTGGGATTTTGGGAACCTCAGCACATTAGCAGGGTAAATCTCTGTTCAGGACAGTTATATGGGATGGACAATACTACTTTTCAGCATATGCTAGTTTAATAACTTTAATTTAATGAACTATCGTGACCATCATCATTGGTCATTTTATTTATTCTGTAACTTTCCCCCAAATTGTGTGGTCCAGGTAGTCATGGCTGGGAGACCTGTGTGCATTTATAATGTGAGTTTGGAGGCTTGATAAGGAAAGGGTTAAGAAGCCAAATATGGCCAGGTACCTTCCCGCAAGTGAGCTGGGAGATGAGATGGTCCAGGAAGACCAGGTGATGGTTGGAGTTGACTAATCCAGATTTTCTCCATCCCTACAGGTCAGGAGCAAGGAGTAAGGATTAGTCTGTGTGAAAAAGAATAGCAGACTTTTTTTTTAATCTGGTGTGGATGAAGGCACAAAGAGTCTGTAAGCTAAAATCCTGTTGGGGTTCTGCCTTTCTCCTTTGAAACCTAGTATGGGAGCAACAGACATTGGTCCTTTATACCTCAACCTATGATCAGCTTTTTTTTGGTAAATAAATGTAAATACTGCAAAGCACTGATGAGCCTACAGTGACCTCCTTTTCAAGCAAACTGACATTGCTTAAGAGCTGTGCTCTTGTAACTTCTCACTGTTCATGGAAGTGAGTTGTGTGTAATAATATGACACTCTTTGAGTGTGCTAACCATCTGTATGTTAACAGCTTTCAGTGCTTTACTGTTTACTTCGCATTTTATTTGCAGTTATTCCAATATTTCCCAAGTAAATCTTTGAAATTGTTCCATGTATTCAGAGGGTAGATCTTTATGTACCCAAAATGGTACCAGTTTTCCATTAATTGTCTATGAATCATTCATGATCAAGAATGAGGTATTAGGAGGCTTTTTTTAAAGAAAAACTACTTAAACTGGGGACTACAAGCACTTCGATTAAAACTGAGTGTTCAGTGGGCACAATGTATTGACTTACTTTTCGGAAGTATAGAGATGAGAGGGGATGTAATGAATAATCCTGAAAATGGGCATGGACTGGCTGACATTTTGAGTGAGCACACCCCATGGCAGTATTCAGTTAGGGAACAGTACATTCTCAAAAAAATATATTAAAGGACCTTTTATGTATATATAATTAAGAATTGCAAAATAACTACTTGCTGTTGCTTTTTTAAAATACATCTTTTAAAAAGTAATAGGAAACTAATACAGGTTAAAACTCATTCTTGCTTTTAAGCAAAAGGAGTTAGAATCGTAGAATTGGAAGAGACCACAGAGGCCATTCAGTCCAACCTCCTGCTATGCAGGAACATACATCAAAGCATCAGGAGCACACATCAAAGCATCAAAGTTCTGTCTTTGACATAAGTTATAACTAGAATAACTGAGACGTTTAATTTTTCAAAATAATAGTTGCTCAGTGTGCAGAATTGAGTGAGATGGCAATATAAATGATCATGACTGATGATCTGAAACAAGAAGTGATAGTAATGCTTCAGTTTCCTTCTGTGCTGGCTGTTCCTGTGTAAGTGACATGAACAGGCTCAGTCAGTGTGAGATGTACAGTCATCATGACCTATTTATTAGATTAATTTCAATAGGACCTAAGAGCAGCTCCAACTTAGGCCATTTCCACATGATAGGGTTGTCCTGCTATGGGGACAGGATGGCAGTTGTCAGCTGGCCATGCTTCTGTACGATTTCATTGCCGGCCTGCTGCCATCCTGTACCCGTGTGGCGTGCTCATGGGGTATACACTAAATGGATAAAATCTGTTCTGCGCCAGTGATCTCACAATGCTCCCATCATGCTCCCTTCCACATGAAGTGAGTCCTATGCGGAGGGGAACATTCTGTCACACTCTCTTCCCTGCTCAGACTGTGATGGGACAACTTGCAAGAGCTCTGACATTTGGAAATGGCCTTAGTTTTGATCCAACTCACAGTGATTCCCTCACTTGTGTAGCATTGCTAGTATTAGTTAAGGTGGTAAAATGATTATCAGATATCTGGCAACTGGTTGTAAGCAACCATCCATCCTAGAAGAAAACAAAACAGAAGTTACCTAGCTAGTGTAGTCAAAACTTCTCAGTCTTCTCTTTCATTGTTCTGTACAGATTTTATTTAAGTCTTAAGCATATAAAGATATTGAATATTGTTTGTTTATTGATTTCTGTCCCACCTTTCCTCTAATGAATTCAAGTTGACCTATGTGGTGTCTTTCTTCCTCACTTTTATCCTCACGATAACTTTGTGAGGTAGGTCAAAATGAGCGAGGGTGACTGGCAAATGTAACACATTGAATCTCATGGGCCAGTGAAAACTTGATTTCTGGTCTCTCAGTCCAAGCTCAGCTCTCCCATACCTACAACACATTGGATTTCTATAAGGTGTGCTTCCTTCTGTTCATTCCTATCACTTTATTCTTTCAGGGATACTCCAAGGCGCTGCCTAGATCTGTCTAATCTCAGTAACGGGGAAGAGGAAATTGCCTTCAACTTCAGCCAGTCCTCAAGAACATTGGAAACTGGTAATAACCACTTCCAAAGCACAGGTCTGGTTCTGTCTCCTCTTGCTATTTGGTCACTTGAACAATAAATCTATAATACATTTTCTTATCAGACATCTTGTCAGCCAGCTCACCTTTTCCCATCCCATACATTTCTTCTTCGTTCAGACTGGTTAAGCTGGGACTAAAAATGGTTTGGATTCTTTTTGTCCTTAATGAGGATTAAATCATCTTAAAACCAAGTGATCTGTCTTATCTGTTCTACAGAACAGCTTCTGTGTTATGCTGGTATCTTAAAGTCAGACTGAGAGAGAGTGTGGAAACTCTGACACTCCATTCCATTTTTAATCTAGTGTTTGTCCTGCTCTGATGACCTCCTGTTTTGAGGGTTGCAAAATGATGAAACAGATAAGCAGCAATGAAAAACATAGGACAGCCATCCCCTATCCAGCACCCTCTAGATATTTCTATAAGTTACTGTCAGGCCATGTGGTATGGTTTGGATGTTGTACTATGACTCTGGAGACCAGTGTTCAAATCTCCACTCAGCCATGGAAACCCACTGGGTGACCTTGGGCAAGTTACATTCTCTCAGCCTCAGAAGAAGACAAAGGCTAACCCCTTCTGCAAAAATCTTGCCAAGAAAACCCCATGATAGGATTGCTGTAAGTCAAAAATGATTTGAAGACAACAGCAACAAAACCAGCTTGAATTATGTATCTTAATTTCCTACCAAGTCCTAATAATGTGAACTAGGACTAGAGCACACTTTCCCTTACTGTGTGCGAGTAAGTATTGTAAAAAATCCAGCTTCAGCCATGTGTTTGGAGTTTGCATCTAGCAGAATCTTTAAAAAAAATGGGATGCTTTTTATAATCTACTAGTAAAGAGTCTGCTGAGGTATTTGAAACACTTCATGTTGACTTTGTGTGCCACAAGTAAGCTTTCTTTGACATTCAGAATTATCTTTATCTTGCTCATCCTTTTTCCTAGTTAACCACAAAGAAGTAGGTAACCTGCTGTCTTCCAGATGTTTTGGACTGCAGCAGCAAGTGATCAGGCCAGTAGTCAGGAATTATGAGAGGTGTAGTCCAAAACATCTGAAGGAAACCAAATTGTCACTTCAGGCATTTGTAGGTGTACGAGCTCTTCTGGCAATCTGCTTGTGTTTCATCTGTTATATTTTACTCCTAACTCTCTCTTTAGTTATTTTGCTGACTTCTTTCCCTGTCCTTTTGCAGATCAGAAGAGCTCAGCAGAACTTCAGGATCAGCTGTAAGTTCTGCCTACACATTTTACAGCATATGTTGATTCCATATATGTCACACTAGTAGATGTTATCTAGCACATCAGACCTTATAGCTAAAAATACCATGAAAAGCACTTTGATGGTACAGTTTCTTTCTTCTTCTTTGTCAAGGCATGTGCAGTGCCAACCTAACTGATTAGGCAACAATGGACCCTCAAGCATTTTTCAAAAAATGCAGTCTCTGTCATCTCTGTCCAGAATAGCCGGAGGTGAAGGATTATGGGAGCTGTAGTCCAAAAGTATCTGAAAGGCTGCAGTTTCCCACTGAGGACTTATTTTTGCTAAGCCAGAGAATCCAGAAAATAAAGTGAGCATTGGATTTAGTTTCATGTGCCATCTTTTGGTCAACTTGAGATATTGGAAATATGAAACACAAGTGGTTATTGTTGTTATTGTTATATTTATTTATATCCAGCCTTTCTCCCAAAACTGGGACTCATGGCAGCTTACAATTTAAAAACAATATAGCTGAAAACATACAAAAAAGTGAACATTAAAGTAGAATTAAGCTTCTGACAATATTAAGATGATTTAAAACTATATTTAAAAGGATAAAATACCATTAAAAGATAAAAAGTTATTAAAATAATTAAGGCTAAAACAAGCAAGCAGCTTGAGTTTACAGGCAGTTCATAAACAGTGTAACTGTTCTGTTAATGCACCTCTAGCAGTTGTTGAGAAGGCGACCCCTAGCTCTCTCACTAGTTATCTTTTTTCCCCCTTCCAGCAGAGGCTCAAGGAAGCAGTGTGTGCAGCTGCTCCAGGTGAGTCTGTTTTGGGTTTGCTGGGATTTCTACATTTGCTAATTGTATTTTTAAACAGCTGCTTTCTCCGAGTTATACCCTGATTGTTACAAGCTTAAAAGGACAATATATACAAGGGGTTAAAGAAGGAAAGTGGAAGGCAAAGAAGAGGGAGATGAGTCCTTTGAAGCCAGAAAAAGGTGGTGAGCTAGGAGCAAGAGCTTAAAAATGTGCTTCGCCCCAGGTTCATCTTCCCTTGCTGGTGGTCTTACTTGAGCACCTCTTAGGTGCTTATGTACTTTTGGCCAGTAGATGGGGCCAGAGCTCTCTTTTACCTTATTTCTTCAGTCCCAGAGCAACAAGTATTAGATTTGAATGTGCCTGAAATAGAGGGAGAGATTTTTCTTCTCTAGACAGTGGATGTGGCCAAGTAGATGCTTGCATAGTGTGTAATTAAACCGAGGAATTATCTACCACAAGGTGTAGGAATGACTGCCAGCTTGGAATGGTTTGAAAGGGGAGTGGACAAATCCATGGAAGATGAGACTCTCAGTTGCTACTGGTCGTGATGGAAACATAATTGTCTCAGGTACTAGAAGCAGTATGCCTCTGTATATTGGTTGCTTGAGAGCACAAAGAGAAGTGATGGTGCTATTGTACTCCTGTCATTCTTGTAGGCATCCCATAGGAAAAAAAATTGGTCATTGTGTGAAGAAAATGGGTCCCACTTCTGTTGGAGAGACAGGATATAAATCTTAATAAACAAATACCAGACTGGATAGGCCTTCTCATGCTGTTTTTTGGAATGGAATTTGGTCACCTTAAAGCCAATGTGGTATAGTGGTTTGATCAAAGGGACTAAGAAACTGGGAGACCAGCTGTCAGACCTCACCCACTTGATGACCTTAGGTAGTTCAGCCGCTTTGAACCTCAGAGGAAGGTAATGGCAAACTATTTCTGAATAAATTTTGGGAAGAAAGCCCATGATAGAATCACATTAAGGCATATAACAGCAGCAACTTGTGGAGGTATACAAATGCCAGACAAGCCATGAAATCATGCATACTAGACCCTGGGGTCCTAGTTGTTGCTATTCTGATGTTCACAATCTATATGTGCAGAAAACATTCTTACATTTTGTCCTTGGCATCTCAGCCCCAGGTACTATGCAGCACCCCAGGCACCCCACATGGTATTCACCGTGTGACCAGGGAGATCAGCAGTCTTTCTATAAACAAGGAGAATGTGAGTACTAGTGGCTGCAGGTGGGTTTTTCTCATAAATATTTTTAGGCTGTAGGCCAGGCAATGGGCAGGCAGAGTGCGGTGTTTGCTGTGCAGACCCAAAGGCTTTAAAATAGAGGCACTTGCCTCCTGTTTCATAGCAGGCATGCTTGCCCCCAGTTCAGGGGATGGCAAAGAGCAGTGCTTCAAATAATGTTGGGCTGCACTTCCCTGCAGCCCTAGCTAACATAACTAATGTTGAGATGTGAGAGATGATGGGAGTTACAGTGTCCATAACATCTGGAAGAGAGCAAGTTGCCCATCTCTGCTGCAGAATCTTCCCTGTGTTCTTGATTCCAAAGTTAGAGCCAGTTCTTAGCACTAAAGACTGTGTCTTTTCTTGATATCCTCCTAGGAAGGCAGGCTTTTTAAGCATCCAGGATGTCACATGTCTAGGTCCTTGCTGTTCCAGAAAAGACTACCAGAGTCACAGCTGGGCTTCTACAATGCAATGCTGGTGAGTTAATACTTACTAGCTGATCTAAAATAACCGTGCTTGAAAATATCAATTATCTACTACAGCTAGCGCTCCATATTTGTGGATTTCACTTTTGCAGATTTGATTATTCATGGTCCTTGCTGTCACCTCTGCTTCCTCCCTGTGCCATTTTTAATAGGGAACTGCAAGTCTTGTGAGACTGAGAAACTGTGAATGAGGCTTGTAAGTCACTATTAAAAATGGTGTGGGGCATCAGTGGAGGTGGCAGAAATCCCCACCAGCCACTCACTTCTGCCTTGTGAAGGAACCCTGATGCCTCAAAGGAATCCACAGTGGATTGAATATGGTGATCATACTTTGTGTGTTAAATATGGTTTGGGAGGGCCTAGAGTTATTCACAGTTTTTCCACTTTCACGAGGGTCCTGTGCCCCTAACCCTAGCGAATGTGGAGGGATGACTGTATATAAAAGTCAATGTTTGTTTGTGAGTTTGTCCGTGTCAGGCAGGCACAGACCTCATATGATTGGCTGAAGACCTCATAGTGTTACTCCAGCTATGGCACTGTTGGTGAGAACCCCAGATATCATTTTGATATCAAACAATTCGGCCTTTGCTTGACCTTTCTCCAGCCACCTCACTCCACGTGTTTGCGAGGTTCTCTGGACAAGCACGGACAGGGTGCGGCCGCTAATGGTTTTACATTCCAGACCCTATTGAGGCCAGCAATTCAAGCCTCACTCCTAGCTTCAGGGAACTTCCCACTGCAAACCTTACAATAGATGCACGGCTCTCAGCCGGACTGGTCCTTTTAGACAGGACATTTACATACCGGCCAAACTATCGTCATCGAGCGTTAAGCTCATCATGCAAACTTGACATTTTCTAAATCCTTTGTCCAGCTCTAAACTCCCTTTGTTCTCACCTGGCATGCCATGGCCGGTAGGCACAAACTCCCCTATAAAAACCCCTCATTTCCAAACGGTCTTCGGACTACTTTGGACTTCCATCCCACCTTGCTGCTGCTCGTCGAAGGAAACTCCCCTCAGCGAGCCCCGCTGAGCTTTCTTCCCCAGAACCCCGCTTCTCTCCAGGACGATGAGACCAGGTGTCATATTGCCTTTCCCGAATCACTCCCTGCTTCTGTTTTTCAGCTAATTAGGTTATGTCTTGTCTTGCGTGTTTCTTGTCCTTAATGAAATATTGTTTATTACTTTGAAAACCTTGTCTAGCCGCTCTCTGACCCGCTGCTGTATACATAGGGTTAAAGATCCTTGCTAAAGTTACCCTGCCTCTTGTTTAGCCAAGAGAGTGCTCCAGCTAAATTCCCCCAATTTGTGTTTTATTTGGTTATCTGGGCGCCCCTCCCAGGACCCCCCAACATACAGGGTAACAATAGGATTGGCTGGCTTTGAAGATTCTATGGAATCCTGGGGTTGGCAGTTCAGGGAGGGTCCTTTAGAATTCTCAGCCACAGAGCTCTTGGGCCTCAGGCTGGTTGCTATGGAGATGAGGCTTACTGTCCATAAGGATGCCAGAAAACATTTGGGAGGTATATATGAGAAAAATTAAAGTGACATACACAACATAGTTACAAGGTCTTCTGACCTCATACTGTGGATTGTATGGGTTCCATATGTGAGGAATCTTAAAGTTGAAATTCAAAACAAAAAATACTTCCAGAAAAGCATAAAGCCATTGCACAAATTCGACAGAAAGCAAAAAAGAAAACAAAAAAATCAAATGCCAGTACATCAACATCGCCAGAGAACACAAATTGGATTGGGGACTGTGGTGAAAAGTTTCAGGTAATGGAATAGGTGGGTTGCTATGGAGACGATGCCTAGCAGCAAGAAGGAGGACAGTGTATTCCCACAGGAATCCAATGTCCATATGTTAACAACTCTGAATACAGGTTGCATTGGGAAATATGGGGAAAAATTACAGGTACTGGAGAAGATAGTTGGGTGAGTTCCTAAGAGGAAAATAAAATCCCAGGCAATGCCGGGTAAATACACTAGTATAATATATATCTATTTGTGCATTGGGTATTTGCCTACTTCAGGTGTTCTGCAATGGGTTAGTGTTGGTTTGGTCTGTCTGTTTTGTAGCATACTTGGTATCATCTTCATCAGTTCTTCTCAGGCTATCTGATGTCAAGGACCAGCAGTTTAGTGTCAAGGACTAGCACTGTATTTGTGCCTATGAGCTATAACTTTTTCTTTCTTGCTTGGAAACACTTTGCAGACTGATAGCCAATGGTCCACAGATCAGTACTGGTTCAGGGACCACAAGTTTGAGTAGCACTGATCTGTATGGAAATCAGTGGGATCTGGAGTTACAAATGTATCCTTTTCTACAATTGTTTAAAAAATAGTTTCCAGGAATAGTTGCCTTGTGGGCACTCCACTTAAGTGTCCAGTTCAGGTAAGTGACTGGTGCCCCATGATACCTTTAGATATGAATGAAGATGAGATCCCAAGGTGGGGGACTCCTGTCCCAAGTTTAACATTTAGCAGTAATGTATACAGTGGTTGTTTATGCCACAGGCCACTCCTTCCATGAATGAACCCTTTACATCCTGTCAAGTTTCAGGTACCCACCACTGTGGTGAGAGCATTGTTTGTTCCCTGTTACTAGAGAGGTATAGATCAGGCAGAGAATACACTCATGTTCATTTGTATACTGCTGCATTTTGAATTACCTTAACTAAGGAACTACACCTGCAGGACTATCCCAGGAACAGGCAGAGAATAGCATGTACATTTATATCACAGGGCCAGTGTTGTATAGTGCTTTGAGTGTCGGACTAGGAGACCAGGATCCAAACCTCCCAATTGGTCATGGAAACTCACTGCGAGGTCTTAGGAAAAGGCGGTGGCAGCCCTCCTCTGAATAAATCTTACCAATAAAACCCTAGAATAGGAGTCAGCTTGAAGGCACATAACAAGGGCAGCAAATTCATGTCAGCTATTTTGATCAGAGGTGAGCCGCCTTTGTTGGGGACTGGATTCTCTCTGGGGTGATCCGTCAGAGGAGCAGACTGCTTTTGGTGACTTACAGAAGGCTTTTGAAATTAGTTGGAAGACACCAGTTGTGCACCCTATCTTAAAATAATCCTAACATTACTTACTGAAAACTATGACAAATGGCTAATTATGCACATAACCACAGAGGTGTAACCCATGTATGCTAGAAAAAAGAAATATGTAGGACTATATGCACCCATAAGCTGTCAGACTAGCAAAGCAGTGAATGGATATCTGTGGGGGTTTTTTCTTTTTGCAGGAAGCAGGAGACCTAGAGACGAAAGATCTTGGCAGTCCAATTGCTGCACTGGCACCACCAAGAGCTCAAGAGAGCCTGGATAGCTTTCCAGAGATCTGTCCCAGTTATCAGGAAGAGGCAGAGGTGAGAAGAGAACGAGAAGCCTGCCCTGCAGAAGTTCATGCTGCTCAGGGAGTCTGAGAAAATGGAAAAGTAGTTCTTTCTAGCAATAAACAACACCAATGCTTTTATGTAGCAGCTTGGGATCTTTTCCTACTCCAAAGCTGTAAATGTGGCCCCAGAGGGCAGAGGGCCTTCAATAGGTTGTGACTGCTTGTGTAGCATGGGAATGATTGGATGCCTAGATATTTCTTTACTGAGAAGTGATGAAAATTTAGAAGACTCTTTGATGGTGTTGTGCTGAAGAGTATATCTTGGAAATATCCAGACGTTGGCAGTGGTCTAGCTTTCACATCAGAGTACTAAATTTTCTTCTAGTCTTGCTACAGCTCTGCTGAAAATCATCTATATTCTCTCCTTATCCCCTCTAGATGGGTCAGATTAGAATTCCCATTATTCAGATAGCATAACTGAAGGGTGCTAGGTTTTGGAAAGCTCTCCTATAAGATGACTTAGTTTTGATTTGTGATAGATCTTTCCCTTTCATTCCATGCCTCTTCAGTTGTTTTGTTAAAACATAGACACAGTTCAGATTATTTCCAGCAATTGTAATTTCCACTCAAAGTTCATCCACCTCTATAAAATGCAACAAGAATTTCAAAGTGTGAAAATTATCAAATCTGGACATTACTTGTAGATTCTCAATAAGTATTATTCCAGTGTGGTTTCACTGGTAGTGAGGAAGAAGCCACAAGTTACTCCAGCATAGGTTTTTCTAGTGTTTCATGAAGAATTGGAATTCCAGCTGAAGTCCTAGCGGTGGGTAACTAGATACCCATGAGGACCCTTTCAGCTCTATGATTCTGTAAAAGGCATCTCTCCAATGGCAAGATGGGTATGTGTGGACTTCTGCCTTGTATAATATGGGAAGGAAAAGAACCATCATTTTCTCATGCCTTCTCTGTATATTAACACGAATGAAGTACAGTTGGCCCCCTACTTTCACTAAGGTTGAGGTGCAGGACACTTGCAAAAATGGAAAAATTGCAAATATCAAAATGTGTATGTGTTTCTGTGGGAAGGGGGCCAAATCATGGTAGGGAGAACAGACACCCAGGGTCCAACCAGGTCCAAGAAAAGAGACGGAAGACAGGGGGGTTGGCATGGTGGCCTTATACTTCCTCTCTTGCCCGTCTTCTTTGTGTGTGGGGGGGGCATCAAGAGAAGGTTTGTGGTGCTGAGAAATTAGGCTGCAAGCCAGCCTTAACTACCCAGGCCATGGCTGGTAGAGGAGGAAGAAGACCAGAGGCAGGTTTTTTAAAATCTGTGCAGCCTAATTAGAACTGCTGAGAGGGAAGGTTTCGCTAGAAAAGGAGCACCTGAGGTGGTGGGGCAGGGTTTGAAGAAATTCACAAATAATCAGTTTCTTGAAAGTCAAACCAACAAATGTGGAGGGCCAACTGCAGTTCTGTTGGCATGTGCTGGTTGCAGGATAATCCATGATGAAGGAGTTGCCACATCACAAGCCCTGCTTGTGGGCATATGTTTGTCTTCCCTGTCAAGGGTGTGCTGGGAGAACAAGGGGCTTTGGATTTTGTGAATTCAAGAACTCCTAATATTAAATACATTATATTAGGAGTTGGTATAAAGGATAAACCACTGGTTTTAAGTTCTCTATCATTGTTCCCTATATAATGCTTCTTCCTCCTCCTTCCCCATTGCCAGTATAAGCACTGCTTATAGTACATCTGTGTCAGCAGAGTGTCATGCCAGTGTATCAATGGCAAAAGTGGCACATCCACAACATTCTATAAACTGTTTGAGGCCAATTGACAAGGCTGTCCCCCCCGCCACATCTAAATGATTTGTCTATCAAATTTAAAACTCAGGAGTAGCAATTTTGAACATAAAACAAATTTCAAACAATGAAAAGGAAAGTTGAAATAATTATGGTTCTTCTGTTCTGTTAATGAAGAGGATTGTAGGTTTGGCCTTGAACCTATTGATCTGTATCTGTCAGGAGGTCCTTATGGCCTGGTTTTATAGTCACTTGAGCTTCCTCATTTGTAGAGGATAATGTAGTTCAAGCAGACAGGTCTACAAGGAACTCTCTCTGAAATATATTTGAGCACTGGGATTCAGGAAATTAAAAGGATAGTTTTTAGCAGCTAACTCTGTTTGGTATATATTTCCAGTGGCTGAAAGATTGTTATTCCATCATCTACAGCAAAATGCTGGTTCTCCACACAGAGATACGTTATGTTCTTGTTGGATATTCAGTTCATTAATATATCAGTACATATTATGGTTCTGTTATGATATAATTTCTTATTTGCCTAGTCTTTATCAGCACAATGGCATAGTTTATTCATCCCCCCTTGTAATCTGCTACTTTGTGGCAGTAGCAGCAGCTCGCTTCTCTGGAGAAGTTTTTCTAGCTGTCTGTATCTTCACTCTGAAAAACTGGCTAGTTGGCTGAACAACCTCAATTCTGATAAATAAAAGAAACAACTATAAGTGAAACTTATTAATCTTTCCGAAATATCTATTAAAATATTAAAGTACATTGAATACTTCATTCAGAACACATGTTAAATGAAAGTATGTACAGAATATTGAATTAGACTGGATTTCCCATTTTAAAGCTTCATAGTGTTTGTGAACAAAAGTGGTTCTGTGTTTCCCAGACTTCATATTCAGCGCAATCAAAGTTTCCTTGGCTTTAGAGAGGCCTGATTAAAAAAAAAAAAGAGGGCTCCTCTACTTTCAGCAGCTCTATGGAAGAAAAGATTTTAGAAAGTGTAGTTTGTCATGCCTGCTGCACCTGCTGAAATTCCTCCTTCCACACAACTGTTAAAGGTACAGAATCCCTGCCCTTTCTAGCATTCAGTTGTCCTACCTGGCTTCTGTATTTTACTTTATTTTATTCTGTGCCTCTTCCTTAGAAGCCTTTCATGGGGCATCTCTCCAGCCTGGCTGCCCTGTTATCTGGACCCCTCCTTACTCAGGACATCAATATCAGTGAGGCAAGTACAAGTACAAACTCATATTTACTAACAGCAAATCCATTTGCTTGTGACAAGTAAGATTCCTCCGAGTAACAAAGTCTGGAGTGAATTGACTGACATGGATACTGTGGGCTGCTAACTGTGGGTCTAACATCTGTGGGACTAACATCTAACTGTGGGTCAGCAACTTCAGGTCTTCCTTGATGGCTGCTCCTGGCCACTGGAGCTCTCTGTTCCTAGGATGGGTTTCTCTCTTATGATGCTTCCTTCAGCTGGCAGTTTTTTTTTTCTCCCAACAAGCTATTGAGAACTGAATGTTCTTTAAATGGGGTGCTGGACCAGTGGTTTTTTTAAAAAGGTTTAAAACTGCTTTTTATTTTTAGTTGCATGTTTTAAATTGTTGCTGATGATATTGATTTCATTTTCAGGTTGACCTTTTGTAAGTTTTGACTGCATTGTGTGTTAATTTGTAAGCTACTAAGGCAGGATATGAATGAAGATAGTGCTGCTGGTGGTAGTTTAGTGGGTCCAGAGCCTGGTCCACCTCCTTTGAACTTGCCTGAAACTGTAATTCCACCATCCTTTGTTGCCAGCATTAGACAGCAAAAGTAAGCAGAAGCTCATTATCAGTTCCTTTTTTTTTAAAATAGTCCTTTAAAGCAAGGTGTGTGCCTTGTTTTATTGGAAAATCATGCTTCGAGCAGCAGGATCCTCCTTTAAAGCAAGGAGAAACGTTTTGAGAGATCGCCATACTATCTAACACTGTGATGGCCAAAAAAACCAGCATGTGGACAGCAGGCTGCTTGTTTTCTGCCCCTGATCTTACTAATCGTGTCCACAAACTAAAACTAGGACAGAGACTTGCAAGAATTTTCATATCCCACTCCTGTCCTTTTTTCCGTTTCTGCTTGCACCCTACCCTGAGTAGGTCTCAGTGAACAAGAGCCGCCTCTTCCGATCACCATCGCTGCCAGAGAAACTGAACAGACCTGTGCTGAAGAGGACCATAAAGGTCCAAGATGATCAAATGGCCACCGAGGGAAAATGGAAGAGCAGCCCAATCCAAGAAGAGACAGATGGGGTAAGATAGTGTGTGAAGGCTCCTACTTATCACCTCTCCCACCAATATGTGGACTTCCTTCTATGCCACCAAAGTGGCCACCAATTGTGGCGACCTCCTAGGTGTCTTCATGTGCAAATTTTTATTCATCTTATATCCCTACTGGACACCATCACCCATGAATAAATACTGCCACCATAGACACCATGGGTCTGAACTTAAGTTTTCCAGTATCCCTTATGTAGCTCTTTCAGAGGCGAAAGCATATAATACAAAAAATGATTTATTAAGAAGAAATTGAACATAATACCACAGATTACTTAGTTAAAACATCCAAATCACATTTTTCTCTCACTCTCATATCCTAACTCTGACTCTAACTAATCATTATCTCTGACTGACTCTCCTAACTATTAAAACTCCTAAACCTGATTTACTAATTCCTTATCTTAACTTGAGAGCCTCCTCTGTACCTCTCAGAAAACCCCTTTTCAAAATCCTGAAACATTCAGCCGATCATTACTCACTCCAAACATTCCATTCTCTCACCCCTCCCAGCTGATCCTTACCTTATAATATCTATTCTACATTGCCATACTTTACCATAATTTATCTGATAAATACAGCAACATTCCCTTCCATCTCAAGCCCATAACATCAAACACCCAGTCCAAGAAGAGACAGATGAAATAAGACATTGCTTAGTTGAGAGCTGAACTTTAGGGCTTGTTGCTTGAATACTTGGGGTTTTGTGGCAAAGGTGAAATAGCAGTTCTGTGTGCTGCACTAAGAGCTGTTGATGACACAGCTGGAGACTGAATCCCCCTCTTCCACTCAATGGTCTTTCTTCATCCATACAAGGTAAGTGGCCAATAACTTACTTGTTTCTACATTGCTGATGACTGACTGTTTCTTTATAGATCATGTTTCTGAAGAAGACAGCTTCCCTTTCAGACATTGAAATTGTCAAAGCACTTGATCAAGACTGCAGCTTCAGGCAGCTGATTGGTGATTTCTCCAAAGTAGGTTTCTTCAGGCTTCTGTGATCTTCAGGGATAGATGGGTGAGAGAAACAGAAGAGTGGATTTGTCTACCACTGCAAAGCCTGTCCGGTTGTGTGCAGCTGGATGTGCAAAGCCTTTCCTCTAAACTGTTAAAACAGTGCTGGGAGATATAGATTTCCTACTGTTCCTAATCTCTCTGCTTAGTGGCCAGGACAAGCATGATGATAAATGACTGTCACCCATGTGGGAGGCTATTTGTAATAAATATGTGTAAATGGGTTTTCAATTATGATTTTGCTCATGTGAATATGATATGAACCACATCAATACAGTATAAGTGACTCCATTTAGAGAAATCATATTAGCATGACAGGCTTACCCCAAAATTGAGTGGATAACTGCTCTCTTAGTACCTGGACGTGTTAATTTCCCCTCAAGTAGCTCAACTGCAGGAGGTTACCTATATGTGACCCAGACCCCTGCCAATAAACATCAGTGGCTATTTGAACGAGAAAGCCACATTATACTTTGCAATATATTCTTTCTAATATATATTGCAATATATTCTTTTTCTTAGCCCCCTAAGTTGTTTTCTACAGATTGTGTCAACTCTTCTGCACTCTATGGATGTGGTTATGTTTCTTGAGAGAGATGATTATTTGTGTGCCTCTTTTCACATTCAGACACAGTTCTTTGAGTTAAAAAATTGCTGAACATTCAGAGGTTGGTTCCAAATGTGTGGAGCTGTAGAATCAAAGAAAGCTGCATACCGTATTTGCTGGCATATGAGATGCGCTCATGTATAAGACACATTATTTGCTGGTGTATATGCCACAACGGTGTATAAGCTGCACTCCATTTTCAAACATTGTTTTTTGGGGAAAAACTGAGTCTTATACACCAGTGAATATAGTAAGTATTGACTTGGAAAGTTTCTGTTGATTCAATGATTCTACTCAATGTTAAGAATTGGATTCAGGCCTGAATATTCTATTTGGCACACACAATATGGCTTGACTGCTGCTGGGCCAATAACTGCCTACCCAGGCAGTCCTGTTTTACTAGTTGTACCACAGAATTAGATACTTTCCCTAATCCATGTAATTTTAAGATTGTTTTCTGTTAAACATCTACCCTCATTTTAGCAAAGAAGCTTTAAAATATGTGGGCAGTGTTTTCTGAAACCTTGGGATACGTTACCCATTTTACTTCGGCTGTATTATCCCGATATGTTGACATGAGTTCTGTTCATGAAACAGCAACAGTAAAACTCCACTTTCCACAACAAGAGGTGATTCCTAGCAAATTAACCAGAAAGCATACTTGGGCCACTGCTCTGAGTCAGAGTGACAAGTATAGTGGCTGTTTGCTGTCCCTTTAATCCAGAGGTGGGGATCTTATGCCTTTGAATTGCCCTGGACTTTAGCTCCCACAGGTGCTTAATGTTAGCTGTGCTGAGTGGGACAGATGGGAGTTATAGACCAACACCAGGAGAACCAAAGGTGTTCTACCTGGCTTTGGCTGGAGCATGATTTACGTTGATGTTCAGCAAAATATGTAGTTTCAGTGAGCATTAAATAGCGGTGGCGTATATTGCAACCCTGAGGTGCAGAAGCTGCAGAAAGTGATCATACAAATCAGAAATTAACAGTGAATGAAGGAGAACACAAATGTTTTTTCAGCCAGAATCATCATTTCTGGCTTGTTTTACTCACTTCAAAGATAGGAGGACCATGACATTCTTTTGCTGCCTCCTTGTCCCATGTCCTATTTTATTAATTTAATAATAACATAATTTTTATAGATTCACTCTCATATTAATTGAGGTATGATTGCTTGAAAAGAATATATACTCCTCGTCTGACTCCCCATTATTCTGGTAATGGGATATTGATTTTCAGACTAAAATATTTTATTCTACAATTTCTAGCATTCTGCCTTGTAACTTTTATGCAATGTGACCTAAATATCCAGTTAACAGCTTTCAAAGCACAAGGCAACATTTTGGACAGAAAGTCAAAAAAGATATGTTCCATATTGCTACAGAACAACTTGCAACTCAGACTTTCACATATCTGTTCAGAAACAACCACTCTGAGTCCAGAGGAAATGTGCCTTATATAAATGAACATTAGAAGGAAAGTTTTTTTCATTTAAGAGTAGTTCAATAATGGAACCAATTGCCTAGAGATGTGGTGGGGTCTCTTCTCTTCAAAAAGAGGCTGGACAGCCATCTGCTGGGGATGCTTTGGGTGGGATTCCTGCATTGAGCAGAGGGTTGCAATCAATGGCCTGTGGGCCCCATTCCAACTCTGTGTCTCTGAAAAGCATACAAATTCACTGCCTTGGTTTTAGATTTTATCTAGCTGAAATTCAGAAGAGTGGTAGCAGGCCTTTGGAACTATTGCAAAATCAGAAATGGAATGTGATTGTGTCTCTTTAGGTATATTCGCTGCCAACAATATCAGGAAGGCATCAGGACCTGAGATACATCACTTCTGAGACTGTGAGCCATGACTCCTGCTGTGTCTGTTCATTTGTTTTTCTTTTTCTCTTTGTAGCCACTGCCTTACATATCTGTTCTTTCTCCTCCATATCACCTGAACTTGGTCTCTTCACCAGTTTCTGTTTGCATGTTTCTATAAAAGTCCTGGAAGTCATTCTGCAGATCACTCTGTTGCTCATGGCTCCAAAACCCATGTTTAATATTCTCTTTCTAAATCATTCCAGTTCTATCACGGGCCATCTATCTTGCCAGCTAATTTTGACCATAGTTTCTGATAAGCAACCATAATATTGACAGGGAAAAGAACAGCCTATACTTGCACCACTTCATTTTTTTTTGTTCTGCCCTCCTTCTAAAAATTCCAGAGTGGCATATATGGTTCTTCCCTCTCTCTGCCCCCGCCCCAAATACTGCCAGCCATTTTATCTATACCACAGATGTCTGAAACAGGCAAAGCTGACTAGTTAAACTTGGGTGCTATTCTGCTGTGCTTGTAGATGGCTGCTCTGATCCATGACCAGTTCCAAAGCCTCATAGAGAAGTTCTTCATCATTGACTGTCGTTACCCCTATGAATATCGAGGAGGCCACATCAAAGTAAGGGATTCATATGCTGAGGGAATACTCTTCAAGGCAGGAACTCATTGTTGAAAGCCTTTGTTCCTACATTTTAATGAGTTTTTCTTTCTTTCTCTCCCACTTAAAGGGGGCTTTGAATATCCACAGGCAAGATTATCTATTTGACTTTTTTCTGAAGAAACCTATTCTCCCCTCAGCACCACAGAAACGCCTCATCCTTGTCTTCCACTGTGAATATTCTTCTGAAAGGGGGCCCAAGATGTGAGTATGTGTCCCAGTAAGGCAATGGAGGTGATAATGTCTGAGAGGAGGTAAACATACAGTTTGGGAGGACATTTGCTATGTAGGATAGCGTCCTCATGTGTTTTTGCTTGCTGACCTTGCCTTACTTCTGCTCAAAGGTGCCGCTATTTGAGAGAGGAAGACCGAGCCATGAATGAGTATCCTGCATTGCACTATCCTGAACTCTATGTCCTTCAGGGTGGTTACAAGGACTTCTTCCTAGCACACAAGGTAACAATGAGACTCCTGACTTTAAGGGCTTGCATACCTTACCATTCCATTTTGGTGCTGCTGGCAGAGTATTTTTACTCTGTGTTCTGGCTTAAAACACTAATATGGTGCTTACAATAATAACTAAAACCCAATAAATGGCAAAACATCATTCTTAAATTGTACTGATAAAACTTGAATAAGCATTTAGCTGTCAATTATTGTTAGTTTAAAAGCTTGGCCAATTAATCTGAAACTTATATGCATCAAGATGGGCTGCGGGCAGCGGATAGAGGTATAACAGGAATGTCACCACAGAACAGAACCTGTCTCCAGTTATCTAAAAAGTGTTCCTCAAGATGATCACCCAAAGAGAGACTACATCTCAAAACTTTAAAGTGAAAAAGCCTTCTTTAGAAGCTATATATAGCTAAAAATGTGGTTTATAATTTTTTCAAGAGGTCTGAGAAGTCTTCTTCAATACTGCAAATGTAGCCATTAATGACCTAGTTGCCTAGCCCCTGAAAGAACAGCACCATAGAACGACTTCAGGAGGCTTATCCTAGCAAGAAATCAGGCTTGTACAGGAGCAGACAATCCTCAGATACTGTGTCCAGAGAGCAGAGGGCACCTTTTGAATTGTGCCTGAAACCACATGTGAAGCCAGTGACAGTGTGTTAAAACTGCTGAGAAATGTTCCAGGCGACAAACCTTAGTTACACTATTTTGAAGAAGTTGATATTCCTGTGTAGTCTTTAAAGGCAATCCTATGCACAATACATGTTCCATAATTTAATCTGGAGCTGACATTTTTTTAAAGTCTATTTTAATAAAACATTTTCTAAGCACATAAAGACAAAACAGAAAGAGAAGCAACAAATTACAAACAAGAAAAACAAAAAGAGGAAAATAAGTATTAAAAAATAAGCAAATAGTGAAGAATAGTAAAGGTAAATAGTAAAGAAAGACATATATGTTGGCTTCCATCTTTCATAACACAGATTAAATATAACTGTATAAAAAAATTCTTTGGTTACAAATACCATTCAAATACTTCAAAGGCTGCTTTTCCAACATGCCTCCAATATACCTACAGTCAGCATATTGTACTCTTTCTTGCAAAAAGCCTATTAAAGGTTCCAGATTTTTCAAAAAAGTCACCACTGTTTTTTTTTCTTTTATCAGTTTATCCATTTTAGCTAGGTACATCAATTTTAATCAACCTGTCCTCTTTTGTTGGAATTACTGTATTCTTCCACTTCTGTGTGTATAATAATCATAGTATCTTCTCCAATTGGTCTTCTACTAATCCCAACAAAGCTAATTCCAGCTTTAATTGAACATTAACTTTCAAAATTATATACAATATAGAATGCAATTGATTCCAGAATTTTGTGGCCTTTTCACAGGTCTACCACATATGATAAAAATATTCTACTTGTAGCTCACATTTCCAGTGTATGTTAAAAACCTCTTTATGCATTTTGGTCATTTTTTCTGGTGTCAGATATGAAGGATGCATCCTCTTATAAAAGTTGTCTTGAAGGTCATAACATAATGTGAATTTGGTTCCCTTCAACCACATTTTCTCCCATTATTCCAACTGTACATTATGTCCCATATTTTTTGCCCAATTTCATAAACTCCTTTACTCTTCTTCCAGCTCTATTTTAACAAAAAGCTATAGATCATGTCAGTCAAATGTTCATCATCTCAATATGACTATTTCTCAAATTCTGATTTGGACAACTCAAAATCATATGACTTTTTTTGTCGATTTTAAGCCTTTCCACTGTTTGTCTATAAGAGAACAATTGAAAATCTTAATCTTCTGACATTAATTTTTCAATTATTCCTGTAAAAATCCTCTTACGATAGGAGGCTTGCTTGGGACTGATTGTGCATGCACTCCTTATATAAAGTCTGTCAGGTGGCTTGGCACCTTTTTCCCTCCCTCTGAGCTTACTTTGCAAGCTGCCCATACACGGTCCCAAGTGAGGCTCCATAGGCAAGAAGAATTAATGAAAGCATGGACCCCACGTTGAATTAATGGAATGTATCCTTAATTTGGAAGTGTTGAAAGAGTAAGTTGTCAGATAATGGGCTGTCAAAATGTGGGAGTTCCCTGTAAAGAACTTTGCAGAACTGAAAATGTTTTGTTGTACACCTGAGATACTGGTGAGGAGAGACACAAAACTTGCAGAAAACACTTTCTTAGACACGCTGAGACAGTACTAGACAAAGATTTGGAAGACTTAGGATCAGATCTTCACTCTGCCATGAAACTCACTGGATTACTTTGGGCTGGCCATGCTCTCTCAATTTGGCCTACCTGACAGGGTCATTGTGAGGATTAAAGGGAGGGTATGCCTATATGGTGCAGTGGTTAAAGCATTGGGCAATGACCCTGGAGCCCAGGGTTCAGTTCCTCACTCAGACATGGAAACCCACAGGGTGGCCTTGGGTGTGTCACATACTCTCAGCCCCAGAAAATCCTGTGATAGGTTCACCTTAGGGTCACCGTAAGTTGGAGATGACTTGAAGGCATACAACAGCAACAACTCATTCCACCATGAGCAATTTGGGGAAAGGTAGGATATAAATCTAAAGCATTTCAAAATCATGCCTTCAAAAACAGCTTCAGCTAGGGATAGTGTGCCTTCTCTGGAGGAAGTAATGGGATGGGTCAGGGAAAACAAATTGAAGCTGAATCCAGACAAGACAGAGGTGCTTTGCTGTCAAGGTTTCTAACCTGTGTTTGAAGATGCGTCACCCAGTCCTGGATGGGGTCACAGTCTCCCTAAAAGACTGTGTTTGCAGTCTGTGAGTGCTTCTGGATCCGTCATTTCAAATTTCAGCTCAGACAGATGCATTGGCCAGGACTGCTTGTTATCAGTTTCAGCTGTCACACCAGCTGTGCCCCTTCCTAGGACTGGAGGATCCAAAGATGGTGGTGCACATGCTGGTAACCTCAAGACTGGATTTCTGCAATGTGCTATACATTGCGCTATCTCTGTACAAAGTTAGGAAACTTCAGTTAGTTCAAAACACAGCAGCCAGATTGATTACTGATACATCTAGGAGGGATCATATTACACCAATTTTAGCACCTTTCCATTGGCTGCCAATTAGTTTCTGGACCAGGTACGAAGTGTTGGTTGTTACCTTTAAAGCCCTACATGGTTTGGATCCAGGTTACCTACTGGATTGCCGCCTCCTATATAATCTGCCCTCTACACTCAAGTCCTCTGCTGGATGTTTACTCTAGTCATTCAGGACTAGGTTAGCAACTGCCACCTAGAGGACTGTTTTCTTCCACTGTTTTCAGCCACTACTGTGGAACAACCTGCTGGAAGAGGCTCTCAACAGCTGAATATGCTTTCTGAATTTAAAACATTATTAAAGACCAGACTCTTCTGGCAGGCCTATCCAGATGGTTTTTAAATTAGGAATTTTGAAGTATGGACTGACTGTTTTAATACATATTAGTCTTATATGTTCTTTCAAACTGATATTGTGTGTTTCAACTGGTTTAGGATATGTGCTTTTAATGGATGTTGTGTCTTGTATTTTAATCTGTTGTTTTCCCCACCTTGATCTATGGGAGAGCCAGCTAAGAAATTTGTTGTTTTCTTCTGCAGAGTTTGCCATGCCTGCATAAAGATTAGAAAAGCAGAGAAGGAAAGGTGATGTGCAGCCGGAGAACAACGTAGGGAAACATGGGAGCAGTAGAAGCAAGGAAGGGCAACATTATGGGATGAAACATGGGAGCAGTAGAAGCAAGGAAGGGCAACATTATGGGATGCAAACATTTTTGTCTGTGTTCAGGTCCTGTTAATATTCCCATTTCTTGTATTTTCAGAGTCTTTTTAGCCTTTTAAAGCTGCAGCATATATTTCTTTGAATAAATTCACTAGATACCATTCACATATCAGATTGTATATTTTGAATCATCTGCTCTTCTTTCAGGAACTGTGCGACCCCCAGAGCTACTGTCCCATGCATCACCAAGACTTCAAAGAAGAGATGCTCAAATTTCGGATCAAAAGTAAGACAAGGGCAGTAGCAAGGAAGCAGAAGGATCATATTGCTCGGCTGATGAAGCTGTGAGATCAGAGGCAGAAGATGAGAACTTGTGGATTGTTCGAAGAGGACTCTTCCTAGGCAAAGGAAAAGCCCAAAGTTCTGTAATAAACTGTGCTGCTCACAGGCTAAGGAAGTGAGTTGCGCCGATGAGTGGGCCCAGCAACAGAGACAGAGAGATGAGCTTGGGGACATTGAGAAGTCTCTTGCTGCCATAGGCTTGGCTTGGGCAAGAATTGAGCCCAGGTGCAAAGCTTTATACTGAAAGGGGGCCAGTTGCCTCTGTGGAAGAAAAGACTCATTCACAGGGGTTGGCTGGCACCCCTGTGATCTCTTCAGTGGTAGATAACAGACTAAGCTGTTCTGTAATCCAAGTACTAGCTGCCAAAGAGAGAGACTGTGGATTTTTAATACTACTTTAGGTTTTGCATTTACTTGTCTGATTTTAATAGAAAAATAAACTGTTCTGGAATAGAATAACTTGCTCATTTATGAATACATTTCTTTTAGGGGAATGTAGCAAAAATTATAGTATTACAATTCTTGGAATACCTGCTAGATTAAAATATGTGAATGTGATAAAATAGAGAGATAGCATCTTCCTGGTGAGAAAATAGGAGCACTGGGGAAATTATTTCAAAAATGTCCACTGGAAATCATGCAGTTTCCTGTGAACCTCCTGGCCATATACCTTTGCACGTGACATGCAACAAAACATCTTTCCAGTACTTTGTGACATCTTTACTACCACATACTGCAGTCTAACTGCTAGCAAACTACAGGCAGGTCTTGGTTTATGTCGGGGTTGTGTTCCTGAACTCACAATATAAATTGAGACTGACATAAATGGAAGGCGTCAGTTCTGTAGGGAGTCACTGGAGGCAAGGGGAATGTCTTTGGATGGAGCTGGAGTAGCCACAATTAGTTAGCAATTTTACTCAATCTGCCACCAGTTTTAAAGAGGATTAAAGCATAAACCACCAGAATTTACCTTTTCCAGCCTAGAGAAATGTGTAGATGCTCTCCAAAGGAACCAGAAGAGGCAGTAACTGCTTATCCCAACAGAGATTACCAACCTTGACCTAGCTTGCCATTATATAGTTGCACTTCAAAGGAGCACACAGACAGAGAGCAACTAATAAAAACTGTGTTCTTCTGTGCCTTCTCCAGCAGGCTTTCCAAATGGAGGAAGCAAATCTCCTGCTAGGTATTCAACAGGTACAGAGGGCACAACAAAAAGAGAGGCAGCACATCTCCTACTCCTACTTCAGCAGACTTACCAAGTGAAAGAAACAGCCTCCAGTTGCTTTTACCTCCCACCAGAGCAAGTAGCAAAGACTCCAACATTCTAGCTTCTTCCCCCCGTCACATACCCCCATTCTAAGCAGGCCAAGAAAACCTCTTTCTCCAAAGGTCAGCAAGATTCAAGTATCTTACTCCCCTGCACACTCTCCTTTCTAAGCAGGCAAAGGAAACTCCTTCCTTAAAACAATGCTGAGACTCTACTTGCTTTTTTCTTCAATCTACCTGGGTAAAAAAAAAAACCAGTCCAGTCACCCTTTCTTATGCTCAAAACTCCTGACGGCCTTGGTCTCCCACCTTATCTTTCTTGTTCTCTAACTTCTCCTTTCTGTCCTGCCTTGTTAAGTTTCACAGGCACACTGGGAGATCTCTGCATTCTGGGTGGGACTTTCATTTGTTGTAAATTTGAAATGTAAATTGGGGCAACACAAATTGAGCTTTGTCCATATGTTTTTCTGGAGCAATCGTGAAAAATCTTCTGCCTTTTAGAATTATGGATCGTGTGTAGGAAGAGCTTGCAACAGGGAACTCAGGGGTTTTGGGAAACTTCCTTAAAAGTCTGAAGCAGTTTAAAAATAAGCAGTGGAATCTCCTTCATGAGAGACAGTAGTGAGTGAAGTGGTAAAATAAAAATTATCTGGCGGACAACAACTTTGCCACCAGATGGCAGCACAGCAACACTCTATTGATATGTCAAAATACTATTTTTCTCTTAGATCTGAGTAGCAATGTCTGGGAAGCATTTAGTAATGACAGGCAAAGCACACAGGCCAGATAATGGTCCAGAGGTACACAGGAGTTGGGGGCTTCTTTAGTGGCATTTTGTGTGTTACAGCAAGCAAGTCCCTGTTAGTTCACTTTACTCATTTCTTTGACAGGCCCTTTCAATGGCAAAGCATAAACATTAAAGGATTATGTGGACAGATCAGGAGATTTAAGTCTTCCACAGTCATGCAAGATGTCACCTGGCATAATTATCCATTGTCCACTTCATCCCTGTTCTTGAATATTGGAGCAGAGGGACAATTGTGGTGGTTTCTAGCAGGAAGATCAACAAAGAGTTGAAGCACCTTAAATGACTAACAAGTTTATTATTGTTGGAGAAATCAGGCAGTGAGTCACTGAAACCTGAACGCAAAGTGTTAATTTATGGCTTGTTGAGCTAGAAGGGGGGTCTTTGGGGAATTTTCAGTAGTACCTCCCTGTTCCTGTAAAAGTTCCTCACAGTATTTTTAACTGGTATGGCCATGCTCCACAAGTAGATCTATGTTGTAAATATCTTTTTAATCTTAGGAAACCTTTGTTAGCAGTTTAAAGATTTGGTATTTTGTCTGGTCCAATACAAGAGGAGTTGATTCAGTAACAGGTTATGGGCCTCAGCAAGTGTACACCAAATGAAAGAAGATAAAGAGCATTTGTAAACTTGTGAGTTGGATAAACAAATGAAGCCTAAAGATGGGAAGATGGCTGAGATTAGTGTGCACATAGCTGTAGAAAGCTAAGCACTAATAACTATCTCTCATGGAAATTTAAAATGGAAGAAGACTTGTGTGGGCATCTTGGAATCAGAGCTTCCAACAGAGACCCCCGAGATTGGGACAAAAGAGACAGAAAACCAAGGGCAACAGTAAAATTATCAGTTCCAAATGACCAGTTGCTTCATATTAAGAATGAGAGAATAGCAAAAGGAATGTGGGAAGCCTTGCAGAAAGTGTACCCATCTATGAATTAATACCAAACTCTATCTGAAATGCAAGCTGTTTAAAATGAGGTCTGAAAGGCAGCAAGTCTGCCTGAACACATGAATGAAGTGCTGCAGGTTGTATAAGAACTATGGCCAATTGACTTATGAGCTAAGCTCTTGTGAACTGGACTGGAGACCATCTTACTTGCATCTGATGAAGTGGACTCTATTCCATGAAGGTTTGTGTGGCAGCAACTCTTTTAAATGCTACCTTCTTGGGTTAGAAAGGAATGCTACCTCTGCTTATTTTTGTTCCCTCTGGCCAGCATCTATAATGTGCCCAATCTGTTGCCTACTCAGAATAACAGAGCAAAATGAATACCAAGCATAGAATTTAAATCACCATCAGATGGCACCCTAGATATCTGTTATCACTTTGTTGTTTTTGTCCCCTAATTTTCGCTTGTGTGGGTTTAACATATGGATAAGTTATTCAGATGGTGCTCATATGCTCACATAATTACTGGTGCATTATTATGGCAGCAAAAGCTTCTTCAACATCTGGGAGCTCCTCTTTGCAGGAATGCAGATAGAAAAGAATGCCTGGAGCCTCTTTGAACAGATAGTGCAGAAGAGCCCTAAGAAGCTAAATCAGCATTTGTCAAGGGTAGTGTGATTATACAGGGAGTCTTTGCAGCACAGTTTGTAAAAGCAATGTTGGTGACAATAAAAACATTTGGCAACATACTACAACTATAGGGGAGAATGCAAAATCCATACTAAGATTTGTAAGGAGAAGGACTGAAAATAACACTCCCATATTCTTCATGTTACATAAATCTATATTGCTGCTACATTTGGACTACTAAGCACAGTTCAGTTGTTCCATCTCAGAATATCATAGCACTGGGAAAGTGTAGAAAATGGTAGCCAAAATGATCCAACCAATGGAGCCTATTTCCAACCAAGGCAGATTCATGCATTTGATGTCTTTCTAATTAAAGAAAAAAGAAGTCTAGGAAGGGATGAAAAAGATATGAATGAGAGGGTGACTGGTGCATATTACAGATAGGGCATGGCCCTGCAAGTCTCAGCAACCTCCACATCATCAGCAGAAGGAGCTGCCAATGCTCAGGTATGTGCTCAGTATTCAGCAGTTCTCTACGATTCTCTTAGCTTGATTGTTGGCTTTTAAAACAAAGCTTACATGTTTGTTGAACATGTGCACAAGGTCCATACTGATTCTGTTAGTACTGAGGGATGGCAGTGGGTGAAGACACTTGGAAGGACTATCTATACTTGGTGCCACTTTGGTTGCATATTGGGAGAAAGGTGGGATATAAATTAAATTAAATCAGTGAATAAATATTTTCCTCCAAAGGACTTGAAAACAGACTAGTATAGCTTCTCAAGGAACAGCATGAGGAGCCTCACTCCAAAGCCAAGGATGTCCCTGCTCCAGCTTTGCCTTCCCCCAGAAACTGGCTTCTAACACTGCTTCAAGCAAGCCTGTGAGAGAGATGGGAAGCAGTCTGAATAATGATGTGCTGACCATGCTTTACCCCCATGAATGCATTTTTCTGAGCGCTGGTGAATATGTGAGTAGGAGCCCCAGAACTGTTGAGTGGTGGTGGGGAGAGGCTTTAACCTTATTCTCAGCCCAGTGATTGTGCCTCATCTGAGTGGGATCGGGAGCAGGCTAAAGCCCTTCTTCCATATCACAACTGTCTGCCTGCCAAACTCAGATTTGCTCCTGGGATGGAAGAAGACAGGCTTCCAATTTCCTCTCATGTCAATGATGCCGAGCTTAATTGCTGGACTGGAACCAGGGCCATTTCCGCAGTAGCCTGTTATAGCGCTCTTATTCCACTTTCAACATCCTATGGAATCCTGGGGTTTGCAGTTTAGGGAGGGGCCAGTCAGCTCCACCTGAAACTGCAAACCCCAGGATTCCATAGGATGTTGAAAGTGGAATGAGAGCGCTATAACAGGCTAGTGCGGAAATGGCCCAGGTTAAAACCTGCCCTTCAACTCCAGCTTCACTCCTATAGGTGAATGAGATAGTGAGGAAGTTAAAGCCTAGTTTCAAGTTATGTGAGAAAGGGGAGAGAATGTGATGGCTGAAATATGTGTGAGGGAGGATGGGTTTTAGTTTAAATACATTTATTCCACTTGTTCTTGGTACTTCATAATAACCAGAGATAAAGAGATTTCACTTGGTCTGAAATCATTCTGCCTAAGTCACATGCCTGAATACAAATTTCTCCATCAGCATTACAGAATGGATTTGATTGTAAATCTCCTCCTTCTATAGAAGTGTGAATGGGGGATTCTATTCCGTGGCTCACCTCTGAACATGCACTGCAACATCCCATTTTGCACAATGATTCTGCTGGATAGGGCTGAATGCTTGGGTACTCTTTAATGTTCTAGCTTTTATTCCCTGAGATCTCCCCGCCTTGTGATGAGAGAGGAACACCAGCATTTAAACCATCTGTTAAGCTCAACAGCAAATAGTAGCCTTTTCCCAGTTCTGGACATTTCATTATTGAAGTTGAATTACTAAAGCTCTATTTCATTTTATTTTCCCCAAAGCTTCCAGTTTTTCTTAATGAAAGACCTCTCTTCTTATACAGAGGGACCAGAAAGCTATATATTTGACATTTGAGGGGTGTGGCTTTCATATATTGACTAAAGAAGACGGACTGCCTTTTAGACCTTGCAAGAATGTTATTCTTTTATCACATAAGAGATTTATTCTCTCTCTGGCATAAATAATTGAAGACCAAACTTTCTGAAAAGACTGTAGTTCTTCTTTATTTGATCTCTCTGGATTTCTGTCAGTTGCTACATATATTTTTTTCCTTACATTTCTCTAATGCAAATAAGTAATCTTTTGAAATTCAATTGAGCATATACGCTGCACGAACATTAATTTGTTTTGGGATTCTTTTCTTTTATATCTTACATAGGTTTTCAAAGATGTTTTTCTTCTATCCTTTACTGATTTGGGCTCTGCTTACCCAAGAGTAAGCCTGACTGAATTCAGTAGGACTCACTTCTCAATAGACATGAACTGAGCTTCTGAACTGATTTGTAATCTTATCCTTTCACATCCCTTAAAAGTATGTGTGTGCAGAAATACTAAATATTGTTTCACTTATTCACTGCATTGCATTATCATATCTTCATTATGTTGTTATTCAAACTCTTAAAATACTTCAGGTCCACATAGCTTTAGAAAAGATGTGTGAGAGAAATTAATGGAATGGCTGTCTATGTGTGTATGCGCATTTCTGTTTGTGTACGAGAGAGGGACAAGGAAATAAATACTGTTGTTGGCTGTGTGTATGTATTTATTTATTTACTGTCAGTTCTAATTAGGAAGTGATGAAACTCATTCTTTTGTTTCTGTTTTCAGTACTTTATCAGTGTTTTAGTATCACTTTAGTACTAAAATAATAACAAGAACAACTATTACTGTTTTGTTGTAATATCATTCAAGTCAACATCAACTTATAGTGACCCTATTTTTTCCCCCACAAAATTTATTTCAGGGAGGTTTGCCATTGCTTTCCTCTGAGGCTGAGAGAGTGTGTCACTCAGTAAGTTTCCATGGCTGAGTGGGGATTGGAATCTTTTCTCCCCAGAATCCTAGTCCAAGACTCAAAACACTACACCAAGCAAGCTGTCTTCTATTGCTGCCTTTGCCACCACCACTATCACTATGATATTAATGAGAATACACGAGGAATCTCCTCTACACTGTCAGATCTTTGATCTGTCTTATTCAGTAGAATCTCTTTCCGCTGGTGTCCAAAAGTGAGACAAGCTTCCTTCCCAGAACTACTGCCTAATTCACCTTTTAAATTTCAGGGAAGATCTGGGCAATCAGGATGTAGTCTGCAAATGTAATTTTTTCAAGGTTCTACTTTGATGAGAAGCTTTATAGAAAAGACTAGTTGATTAACACTTCTGAAGAATCTATGGCTCTGTCTCTCAGCTCAGAAGCAAGGGTGACAACATGTAAAACTTCTAAAGCCAGGCAAAGCACTGGTCTTCAATTTAGACCATCAATTGGTGTTGCTTAAGTAGACTCAGATCTTGCAAAAAAGGAGATTGTTTAATAGGAATGAGGAGGAAAAGAGAAAGAGAAAAAAGAAACAAAGTAATGTAGAATTTCCACTTGCAACATTAGGAATGTGCAGTTGCAGAATGGTCTATTGTGTAAACTGTAGAACAATGATGACACTGTACCAAAGACTGTATAAATTGTTAAATAATGCTCAAAGGGGGGTGCTCGGTCTTTTGGAAGCGATTCCACCGAGACCCAGCTGGCTGAATAAACTTTGAACTTCCTTTCCGTGGGTCTCGATCTTTGACTCCTACAACAGGAAAACAAACTGTCATCTTCATCTCTGGCCAAAAACAGATTCTGCTTTTAATTCCACCCCTGGTGTCTCTTCATCTGCACCACCAGGCCCAGTGGGCACTGGCAGTAACTGATTTTGCATGATGTAAAGGTAATGGAAGAAAGCTTTTCCTCCCTATAATGCTATAACCTGAAGTCATCAATTTAAATTTATTGACAGCTGATGAAAGACAGATAAAGGGAAGCAGCACATAACAATGCATGGAATTTGTTGTCAAAAGATGTGGTGATGACCATTGGCTTAAAGTAAGATGAAAATGTTCATAGAGGAAGAGAGAGTATCTGCTAGCAGTTGGGTTCAACATCAGACTCACTGGCTGAACTTGGGTGAGTCAGCCTGACCTATTTCACACGGCTGAGAAGATAAAGCAGAGGAGAATCACATGTGCCACATTCAACTTAGTGAAAGACAGGTGGGATATAAAGATAACCAAAGAGTTTAAAAAAATGTTTTTATAGATTCCCCAGGTGTACCACAGGAAGTATTCGATAGCATTTGGAGGTGCCCTGGGCCCCTTAGGGGTCAAAAAAAAATTTGCAAAATATTTCAAACTTTTTTTTTGCCTCCACATGCTCAAAAATGTCAACTAGGGGGGCATGGGGTGCCTTTCCACCATATTTTGCAACCCCTCAGGCCAATTTAGTCCCAGAAGAAGCCTTTTTACAAACACAAAACATGGTGGAAATGCCCCCATATCTCCTAGATGTGTTTGGGAACAAAAAAAAATTTTTTTTATTATTTGTTTATTTTTGCAGGAGTATTTGCAGTCCTCCAGGGTCTCCTGGGGATTAATGTGGCCTCCAGCCTTAAATAGTTGCCTACCTCTACAATAAACAAAGAAAATATATGGAGTCACTGTTTTCAGAGGCTAAATGCCAGCTGCAGGATGGAGATGCAACAGCTTGGGAGGGATATTGTTTTCAAGTTCGGCATATGCTTCCTAGTGGGGAAAGGGTTCTCAAACTAGGACCTTGAGTCTGCTCTAGCAGAGCTCCTCTTCTGTAAAAAACCCTCATGTATCCTTTGGCTGAGGTCCGGAGTGCCAAAAAGAATATAAAGCTTTGATAGCTGGAGGGTCTTTAGAACGATCTGACTGTGGTTGTGCAGCCAGGAAAAGGAACTTGCTGGAAATTGGGAGAGGGGAGCACAAAGACTGTTCCTTTTTCTTGGCTTCTTGGCTGCAGCAAGATAGTGCCCAGGAGCCCCTCCCCCTGCTCCCCAGACCAATTATTTGCCATTGAAGTGTATTTTGGTGTTATCAAGCTGATGGGTGTACACACACTGTCACCAAAATGATTTTGGTATACTCATACAATGTGCTACATGCATGACCTAGACAACACTCCTTGTTTCTTTCTACCTTTTTTGAAGTGGGGGGGGTCTGCTCATTTCTGCAAGATGTGCATCCACTCGCTCCTTTGGCACTTATAACCCTCTCTTCCATCTAGATCTCAGTTTCTAGAAGCTCACCAGCAATAATCCAACCCACAAACCAAAGCGGTCAGGGCCACCCTGCTATTAGGATGAATGAGGCAGCTACCTCAGCAGATTTGGGCTGTGGTAACAAGGTAGCAATGTGTTTATTACTGCACACCTCCCAACTGTCTCAATTTGGCATGGACAGTCCTGATTAAATCTTCTGTCTTCCCACTTTTACGGCTGATTTTAAATGCCCTGGTTTCTCTTTCCTCCTCTTCCTCCTCCCTGCACTGCATCCCTTTACCTTTGGCTTTACTTTATTTGTTGCAAACTGAGTTCAAAGTACAAGAGCAGTTTGCACTCAGTTAACAAGAAGGAGAGTAGAGAAGGGGACAGGCTCTTGCTCTTTTCAGGAGGCACAGGCAAAAGCAAACTGCTGTAGCTTCTCCTAGCTTATTTTACCTTCTTCTTCATTGATGACTTTTGCCATCTTGCTTACACCCCGATGTTACTTGGCCACATGTGTCCCAGTTATTAGGGATACAGCTTCAGAGGTAACCAGTGTCTTGTATGAACAGCAGTTTCTCTATGGAGGTTCAAAGTCCTCTTACAAAAGAAGGTCTTTAGCCTTCTTCTTTCCAGGTAAAGTCTCTGTAGCATCCAGTGATGTTTTGAAAGAAAATGGTAAAAAATGTGCTCTATGAGTGCTGCCTCTCCAGGTGTCCATGCTGAATATAACTGAAAGAGGTACACAAGGAGGGGCTCCCCCGTGGCCACTTAGAAGCTGGCCTGTTATCAGCTGATATGTGTGTATACTTGTGTGTGTGTGTGTGAGAGGAGGGGGGAGGGGAGGGGGAAGAAGTTGAATATCACCTGTTCTTGTCATTTGTCCTTTCCTGAGTTTGCAGGGAGCTGTGGTTGTGTTTGCTAACAGATGCCAGATTACTTCTAAATGGTGCTGGGAAAGAAGTTTATGACACTCTGTCCTATAATTCTCTGAAAATATCATTGGCTCAGCAGGCTTGCTTTCTATTCTAAGCTTCCTGCTCATGACCATGGGCCCTGTTGTGAGGGAACAATCCTTTTCAGCAGCTGTTATCCTGAGGCACTGCCCTTCCTCCACCAGTGTACACTGTTTAGTATTGTCTTAAGCAAGGAGATGCACACTTCTGCCCCAACACATTTGTGAATTAGGAGAAAAAGAGAGGGAAAGGGCAAGAAGAGATGGCACATCTTGAAATGAAAAGAGCTCTTTCTCTGTTTTGCAGTGTGTTCTTGTTGTTTAAACCAGTGTTTCTCAAGCTATCTGATTTGGCAGATGAACTTTTTTCACCAATGCTCCAGGGACTAGTATCATATTTGTGCCATATTACTGTCCTATCCACAAAGTTTCCTGGAAATGTGCTATAGACCCTCACCAGTCAACAGAACATCACTTTGAGCAGCACTGGTTTAAATGTGTTCTGACTATTGTCATCATCTTCTTGGTATCTATTTCAATTAAGGAGAGGGGAGAAATCAGGTCAGTTCACATTTAAATGTGAACCTAAACTGATTTCTCCACTGTCATTAACTAAAGCATGTACACCCTTTTAATTTAAATGTGAACTTGCCCAATGTGCACCTCTCAAACCAATATGCTAATTGAAACATATTATGACAAATTTTGTAATACAGTTCTCTGGTCAAAAAGATTCACACAAAATGCACACTTCAGGAGAAGGTACACACAAAGCTGTGTATATTCCTTAAACTTGTTTGCAAAAATGTGCGTTAGGCAAAATTTCCTGCAAAACTGTGTATACTGGCATACAAAATGTGTTTACATTTTGGGGTAGACTTTCTAAGAAGTTGAAAACTTATGTGGAGAGGGACAAAATAGACTTAAGACTGGAAACATGAGAAATGCAAAGAGGCCAAAACTGACAAATTTATCCCTCCCTGGTGTGTCTCTCTCAAGAACGCAGAACTATGCAATTAGTGGGTCTGAGTAAAATGCCATGTTCTTGCCATTATAAACAGCCCATTAAATTACTAAAAATTAGGCAAAAAGTTTGCCTTTATTACCCAATGCGGAACTTTTGTTTTTGTTTTAATGAACCCACCAGATGGGAAATGTCTGGGTTAAATATCAGTTTAAAATTGTGCATACTGCATTACCAAACTAATGCAATAAACAGGCACTTATAGGTCTAGCTTCCAAGCAGTCCTGAAGGCAGAGAGGCTTCTACACAGTGCAAAAAAGAAATGTACTACCGAAAAAGGGCACAAGGCAACACCATTTTGCATAAACGGGGCATGACCAAATTTATGCAGAGAATGCAAATTTAGAAATAATTATTATAATTTAGATTAAGGGTAGGAAAGCCTAGCCAATAAGCCACATGTGTCTTGCTAGGCTCCAAGGTGTGCCCCTTCAAACCCTCGAGCCTCTCAGATGTTAATTTTTTTTTCTCAAAAACTGCTGAAAATGGGTTAAAACTGCTCTAAAATGGGGTGAAATTGTGGGGAAGGTTTTGCTCCTAGAATCTCCCCAAGCCACACACACCCTCCAAAACCTTTTTAAAAGCAAAAAAGGCTGGAAATAAATATAGAAGTATTAGGATGCTGTTTCTGTCTGCATTGGGCGCACTGGGTGCAGTTCCCCCAGAAGGTACAGAGGCAAAAATGGCCCCACCATCCCTGCAATTGACCAACCGTGACTTAAAGAGTAAAACAGTGCATGGTACTATAGTGGTGGGGGCAGAGGTAGTATAACTAGGTGATCCCTGTACCTAATCTATCTGCTGCTGATGGACAGCTTCAAAGCTCCTACTATCACTTTTTCAGATAATCTTGCCATTTTAGCGTAATAGCACCTCTGATATTTATTAGCCAATGATTGCTTGATTTGCCATTTAGTGTTTCCACTAATATTGTCTTCCTTGGTGTTTGCATTTCATGCACAGGCTGACTAAATAAGGGAGGGTCCACATCTGTTGCTCTGCAGTCCATTGTCTGTGTTGGGAAGGAGACCCCTTTCAGCTATGTGTATTTAAAGAGGGGTGAGAATTATATGGGCCTTCAAAACTGCAATTCCCAGCCTGACTCCCTATTAGTAATTCAGACTAAGGCTGCTGGGAGTTGCAGTCAAACAGCACCTGTAGGGCTGCATAATTCCCACCTCTAGTTTAGTCTTTTGACAAATTTATGAAACTGTGCTGATACCTTTTTAAATGTTTCCTGGGAGCTGATGGGAACTATTTAGTATCTGAGTCAAACTAACTACTATTCCTTCCGAGCATAGATTGTTTGTCCTGCCTGTTTGTTCTAGCTATCTTTGTTCTTGATATCTTCAAATTATCTAGATGTTAATTACTAATATCTTTTGACCCCCATAGCTAATTGCCATTTTGGTGCAGGTGAAAGAAAATGTTTGAGCAGTTATGAATTATTGTTATTGAGTCAAGAATAGATGGACTTGTTGCTATTGCATTTTAACCTGTGGACCAGCTGGGAGAGTTTACAGGGACTGCTCTGGGCCATTATCACTTCACTCATGCTTGCCCAACAGGGCTGTCCTGGGACATTTTGCTATCAGAGGCAAAAGACAAGAAAATGCTCCCCTCCCTTTCGTTTATAAAAGCTCCAATCCAATATAGTCAGCACTGGCAACAAGATAGCATTCTCCACCACTTAAGGGCAGCTGGCTAGTTTTAGGCTACAAGATAGGCTGTGTGGTACCCACAATGCCATCCTGCTATACAAGGAAAAGGCCAGAGGCTGCTCATATTGCCACTTAGCATCCTTACGTTGAACTGGTTGCTTCACTCTGCCTAATGGTAGAGCTGGTTCTGTTGCCTACCTTCTCCCTGGATCTTGCACAACAAAAGACAGTGGTGGCAAGGGAAAGTGGAGTGTCCCTCTATGAAGCATTTGAAATAAAATGTTATGGCATAGTACACCCCTTCTGAATGTCTTTTACCTGAAGACTCTACGATGAGACATGCAAAGTGAAAGAAGAGACAATGCCGGAAGATAAGACTCCCAGGTTGGATGACACTCAGAGAGATACTGGGGTGCAGCAGACAACAGTTACAAGTAGCACTGTGACAAATGATGCAACTGGACTCAAGCGAAAAGGACATTCGGCTATTGACATGCTCAGAGGTGAAAGTCCGAAGCTGCACAATTCATGTTATAGGAACATGCAATATGAGAAGCATGAATCAGGGAAGCTGAGCATAGTAAAACAAGAAATGGAATGTATAAACATTGCAATACTTGGGGTGAATGAACTATATAGTGGACAGGAATGGGACATTTGAGTCAGATAATTACACAGTATTTGACACAGGAAATGAAAATCTGAGAAGAAATGGGGTATCATTAATACTGAGGAGAGATAAAGCAAAAGCAGTCAAAGGATATAATACAAAGTCTGAGCAAATCATATTATTAAGATTTCAGGGAAAATACATCAATATACCAGTAACCATAATTCAAGTTTATGCTCCAACTGCAGAGGCAGGAGTAGAAACTGAAGGATTCTGTGCTGGAGTCAAGGAGGAAACAGATCAAACACCCAAACAGAACTTGTTGTTAATCGTAGGCATTTTCAAGGCAAAAGTAGGAAACAGAGCAAAATCAAAGACTGTAGGAAAATTTGGCCTAGAATCAAAAAAATGAAGGAGTGTGTGTGTGATTGATTGAATTTTGTGAGGCCAAAAGTTTTCTCATCACAAACGTATTCTTCAAACAACCAAAAAGATTACTGTATACATGAGTTTTACCTGATGGTCAATATACAAATCAAATAGACTGCGTAATTAGAAGCAGAAGAGGAAAAAGCTCCATTCTCTCTGCACAAACAAGTCAGGGAGCAGATTGTGTCATAGACCATAAACTGCTAATATCAAAAATTAGAGTAAAGCTGAAGAAGAACACTACACCAGCCATTGTGCCAAAATACAACATGAAGAACATTCCCATAGAATTTAAAGATAACATGAAAAATGAATGTGAACAATTAAGCCTGATTGACAAAAATCTTTGTTATGGAAGGACTGTGGACTGAAGCCTGGAACATTGTCAGGGAGGAATGCAAAAAGACAGTATCTGCAGCTAGAAAGAAAAAGAAGCTTTAAGGGGTGATAAACGAAATCCTTCAAGCAGTTAAGGGCAGGTGAGAAGCAAAAGTAAAAGGTGACAGAAATAGGGTCAGAACCCTGAATGCAACTGTTCTGTAACTTCTATGTAGGGACAAACAAAACTACTATAATGATAAATGCAAAGAAATAGAAGCTGACAACAAAAAAGGAAGAACCAAAGACCTCTTCCACAGGATCTGAAAAATCAAAGGGAGATGTAAACCAAGAGTGGGGATGTTCTACAACTAGTAGGGAAACACATTACATTTGAAGATGAACTTACAATTTTAGAAAGTGAAATGGAAGCTACACTCAGAGAACTTGGCAGAAATACATCACCAAGAACAGACAGCATACCAATAGAGCTGCTTCAAGTTAGAGAGACAGAATCTACTCTAGCTCTCACTAAAATTTGTCAACAAATATGGAAACAAAACAATGGCCCACAGATTGGAAATGCTCAACATATATTCTAGTCTTCAAGAAAGGGAACACCAGATATGACAGTAACCACTCGACCATTGCATTAATCTCTCATGCAAGCAAAGTGATTCTCAAAATTCCATAACAAAGATTTTTATCATACAAAGAGTGAGGAATGTCAGATGTCCGAGTTGGGTTCAGGAAAGGAAGAGGCACTTGGGATCATATTGCAATCATATGTTGGATAATGGAGCACACCAAAGAATTTCAAAAGAAAATCAGTCTGTGCTTTATAGATTATCACAAAGCCTTTGATTGTGTAGATCATGAAAAATCATGGATTGCTGTTGAAGAAATGGGTGTGCCACATTCGATTGTCTTGATACGGAACTTGCACTCAGGACAAGAGGCCAACGTCAAGACAGAACACAGAGAAACAGAATAGCGTTCAATTGGCAAGGGGGTTATGCAAAGCTATATTTTATCACCCTATCTGTTTAACTTGTACACCGAACATATAATATGTAAAGAAGGATCAGACCCAGAGGAAGAAGGCATAAAAATTCGAGGAAGGATCATCAACAATTTAAGATATACAGATGACTTCATACTACTTATAGAAAATAATGAAGACTTGGAACAATTACTGAAGAAAGTGTACAGACAAGTTTATAGTTGAACATTAAGAAAACAAAAATAATGATACACATAATTCACTTAACTTTAAAACAGAGGATGAAGACATTGAAATAGTTCAAGATTTTCCATACTTTGGCTCAATCATTAATCAGAATGGAGAGCGCTGCCAAGAAATCAGAAGAAGACTAGGGCATTTTTCGCTTGATGCCCCAATTGCACAGTATCCTGATCCCATTCCAGCAGTGCCATTGCCAGGATGGGATCAGGACCTCCCACCACAGTCTGATTGGCTGCTGGTAGTGTTAGGGGCGGTCTTCTCCCTTCCACAGTACAACCCACCTCTTCCTGCGCTGTACTGAAGAAGGAAGTGCTTGACAGTGCTTCTGCCCCTCCCACATGTCTGCAGCTGACGAGATCGTTGTGGGAAAGGGGGCCATTTCTGGATTTTTTTGGTAATGGTAAACAGTGTGACAGCAGTGGATGGGGACACAACAGCAGCGGGACTGCAACAACGTCATGTGATGGCATGTGTCCCAGACTAACAATGAATTGCCATGCCAGGATGGCATCATCGTGTGGTAAGGGCCTACGACTTGGAAGGACAGCTATGAAGGCACTAGATAAGATCCTGAAGTGTAAAGATATACCACTGGATACTAAAGTGAGGATTGTCCATGCCACTGTATTCCCAATTTCTATTTATGATTGTGAAAGTGAGAAAACTTGATAGGAAGAAAATCAACTCATTTGAAATGTGGTGCTGGACAGGAGTTCTATGGTAACGTAGACTGCTAAAAAGACCAATAAATAGGTCCTAGAGCAAATCAAGCCTGAATTCTGCCTAGAAGCCAACATGACTAAACTGAGATTGTCATACTTTGGACATATTCTGAGAAGACACTAGAAAAGACAATAATTTTTGGTAAGATAGAAGACATTAGGAAAAGAGGAAGACCACATTACAGATGGATAGATTCAATCAAGGAAGCCACGGCTCCAGACCTGAGCAGGCCGTTCATGATAGGGTGACTTGGAGCTTGTCATATTCTGATTCATAGTACAATTGCTTTTCATTCAGTCCTCTTACCTTAGGACCCCCAACATGTGTAAAAATGTTTAGGGAAAAGCAGCAACTTGCTCTTTAAAGACCACAGATTAATGACTTCAGAATTAGTCCCAGGGATAACACCACTTCTCTA
The DNA here is from genome assembly GCA_948474755.1 of Ctenosaura bakeri. Lineage (NCBI taxonomy): Eukaryota > Metazoa > Chordata > Lepidosauria > Squamata > Iguanidae > Ctenosaura > Ctenosaura bakeri. Next base: position 44,262 of record CAOLHI010002360.1, on the reverse strand, counting down.
CTGGGATATCCTGGAATAATATAACTGTCATTTTCACCTAGAGACCAAAGCAATGATATTTCAAGCCACATATGTGAACATTCTCTCTTAACATCTTGTGCTAAATTCTAAACTGTGCTTTATGAAGTACATAAGGAACAGATGTTAAGAAACAACAGCGCTTGTGTTTGTGTCCTTCAAATGTTGACATTTGCTCTTGCTGGGCTATTTGCTAGCAGCTAATAATTCTGCGTGGCACAGGTGCTGCTAATACATGCTTTGGTTCCATTGTGTGTATGTCTGTCGCTGTCCCTGTAATGAGAGGACCACATTGTTCTAAAAATTAACCCGAGCAGAGAGGTGTTTGCACAGCTTCCTGCAGCCAGGCCTCTGGTACCCTTGGCCTGATGAAAGGATCTACACACTGGAGACACATCCCTGGAAAGTAGCGACTGCTTTTTTCATTTGTGTGGCACCAAAACTAAGCATCACATTCTCATTCAAGATGGGGCAGGTGTTTATGGACACCTCTATAATGCAGCACATAATGTTAAGAAAGCAAGGGATTGTTAATGGTAAATCAGAGCTTGGAAATGTTACTTGTTGGACAACAGCTCCCAGAGTGGCTATGCTGGCTGGGGAATCAGGGGAGGTATAATCCAAAAAGTAACATTTCTAAACTCTGTTTGTAATCACTGGCTTGTAACATGGTGGGGGGAATCACTCTGTTTTCAACAGCAGTTCCCAACTTCACCTTTCATAGATTTACTGAGTCTTTAGAACCTAAAGTTTAGATGATAACTTCTAATTATGATGACTATATTTCTTTTATAACGTAAGATTTAAGAATACTTTGAAGGATGGTCCCTAGAATTACTAAGTGATCAATAAAAAGCTCCATTAATCAGTGGACATTCCTACCAAAAAGCAGATAAAACCCCATAAATTCTAGCTTGTCCTGCAATTCCCTTCAGTGTATGTGTGTGAATAGAACAGAATTCGCTCACTAGCAGGAAGTTCTAGGAATTCTCTGTTTCCCATTGTCCCAATTATCATTGGTGGTGTTGCATTTCTAACTCTTAGCAGTTTTTAAAATCATTTTATGGACCACATTGCATCCCAGTATTGGAGAAAAGTGGGATAAAAATATGAACAAGTTGCACAGAAATGTTTGACCCTAACTACTCTTTATTTGAGTACATTGTGAATTAACAGCCACTTTATAATAGCACACTGGGCTTATTACAAAATGTGGATTCTTAAAGTGTGTCTTCACAAATATTTTGTCAAACAGATGGGCTGCTCCTCTGTTGTAAATAAAATGGGAAGGAGATTGTCTTCCAATTACTGTTGTATTATAGAGGTCACGTGAAGTTTTTACAGCCCTGGGGAGTTACCCAAATCCAGTTCCGGAAATTTCTTCAATAGTGGTCTTGGCCGATTTAAGAAACGGCTTGTGCCAAAGATGGATCAGCTTTTCCACAAGCTGTTGGCCAAATACCGGATAGAAAGGATGGGAATATTTTCCTTTTCACAGGCCCTGTAGACAAAGCAGATGAAACCAGTTCAGTAAATTGCATGTGATTGGTCTAAGGTTTTTATTTCCAAATGTGTTGCTACTTCCTCCTCCTCTTCCTTCCTTTCTTTGGCCAAGATGTACATATCCAGATTCATTAGTAATAAAACACAGGCTGGGTATGTTGAAAGAGTAGCTGAGCAGAGCTCCAAGTTTCCTTCAGCAGCAGTTATGTCACCCCATGAGATTAGTGGGGCCTGGAAGTTGTTTGTTTAATCACTAAAGTCCACTTATTTCCTATGGCTGCCAAATGACCCAGCTTAGAACACTTCCCTCCAGGGCTTACTTTGTGGCTGTGGAGCTGAAGGCTTCATTCTCGTGCACCTGGGAAATATAAATTTAGGGCCAGCCCGACTTGATAAGGCATTCCAGCTTGAAGTGCCTTCCCATCCACACACTCTGTAGTTTTCATTTGGTCAATTGCTGGTCGTTCTGCATTATACTTGTTCTTTCTTTTTTTTTTTTTTTTTAAATTTTTATTAATTATATAACTAAATCACAAATACAAAACAAGAAAAAAAAATTAAACACCATGTGATATACATAATAGTGAATTAAAAAAAAAATTTTCTTTTTTTTTTTTCTTTTTTTCTCTTCTCTTAAGCAATACTAACTTTCATTGTTATTTTGCACCTTTACCCTTAAATTTATAAATCTGTTCAACTATTATAATTTCACATTTAATTCAATATTTTTCACATCCCCTTTAATCTATTTCTATTGTTAATTCTTTTAACTTTTTTTTTAAAAAAAAACATTGACATCACTTATCCTTTTAAATCTATAAATCACAAGTTTAACACACACACCTACTAAGAATTACAAAATATACAACATAAAAGAAAAACAAAACTAAAACTAAAAAATACCCACCCCCCAGAGCCAACTTTTTATTTAATCCACTTTCCAAAATTGCCATTCTTCTTTTGACAGGGTAGTATTACTATCTCTTTTCAGAACTTTATCCAAAAATATTTTCCAAATTTCTTCAAAATCATTCCCTTTAACCAAACCTTTCATAAACCTAATTCTACATGTTAGTTTATCATTAATTGCGATTTTCCACACTTCGTTATACCATTCCTCTATTTGAAATTTTTCATTTGCTTTCCATTTTTTTGCTATTATTAATCTCGCTGCAGTTAACAAATTTGTTATTAATTCTTTCTTTACTTGAGTACACTCAACCTTATCATATATAGATAACAATGCAATATTTGGACATACTGGTATATCTGCTCCTATAATCTCTTTTATCTCTTTAAAAACCTTTTGCCAAAACTCCATTATCTTATTGCAATTCCACCACATATGCATATATGTACCAATTTCTTGACATCCTCTCCAACATAATCTTGAATATTTCTCATCTATTTGATTTAATTTCACTGGAGTCAAGTACCATTTCCACACTAATTTATAATAATTCTCTTTTATTCTTATTGATAATTTTTTTAAATGACGTTGTTTCCAAATTTTTCTCCATTCTTGTATATCTATATTTTGTACTATCTCTTCCTCCCACATTTTTCTAAGACAATCCTCTTCTTGTTCTTTTGCTAATATTTTATATATTTCACTTGTAATACCTTTTAGTATTTCATTTTCTTGCATATTTTCTCTTTGAATAATAATTTGTTCAAATTTAGTATATTCTTTAAAATCCTTAACATATCTTTTCATACTCTTTGTCCATTGCTCTAATTGTATATAATTTAACCAGGATATTTTAGTTTCCTGCAATCTCTCTTTCATTCTATCTTTATTTATCATTATTTTCATCCATTCTTTTAATCTATAAATTTTTTGTTTTTTTATTTCTTTCTCTATTATTTCTCTTAAATTTATTGGAAATTTTTCCATCATCACTATCGGAGTTAATATTGATATATTCGGTAATAATTTTCTTTTATTTTTTTTCCATATTTCTATTATATTTTTTATAAAAGGATTTTCTATCTTCTCCATTTCTTTCTTTGAAAAATTCCTAAAAAATTTATTTTCTAATTTTGTCTCAATATTCATATCTTCTATCTCTAACCAATCTAAATCACCCTTTCCTGAAACCCCCTCTATGATATATCTCAATTGATTTGCATAATAATACCATTTTAAATTTGGAAGTCCCAGGCCACCTTCTTTTTGACTTTTATACCAATATTTCTTGTTAATCCTCGATTTTTTATTTCCATTACAAAAATTATTTAATATCTTTTGCCACTCCTTTAATTCTTCCTCTGATATTTTTATTGGTAGCATTCTAAACAAAAAGTTAATTTTAGGTAAAATTTTCATTTTTACCACTGCTATTCTACCAAACCACGATAGCTTTATATTTTTGTAGTCCTCTAATTTCCTTTTTGTTTCTAATCTTAATTTCTTGAAATTTTTTTCCTGTAATTCTTGTAAATTTTTTGTAATCTCTATTCCTAAATATTTAATTGATTCTTTTATTTTAAGTAATCCTCTTTTACTACTTATAAATTTTTGTACTTCTTCTTTAGTATAATTAAATAACATTATTTCTGATTTGGCCCAATTTATTTCTAATCCCGTCTTCTCCCCAAACTCTATTAAATGTTTATCTATCCTATCTATCTTTTCAATTGGATCCTTAATTGTCAACAATGTGTCATCTGCAAATAAGCTTATTTTATTTTTTTCCTTAACTCCAATTCCTTCCAAATTCTCATCATTTCTTATCACATTCGCTAACATTTCTATAACTATTGCAAATAAAACTGGAGATAATGGACATCCTTGTCTCGTTCCTCTTGTTATTTGAATCTGTTCTGTAAATCCATCATTTACCATCACTACAGATGTATTATGTGAATACAATTGATTTATTAACCCTTTAAATCTCTCTCCTAATCCTATTTTATTTAAAATTGTTTTTAATGCCGGCCATTCCACACAATCAAAGGCTTTAAATATATCTAGGGCTAAAATTCCAGCTTTTTGTTTATCTCTGTCCATTATATTTATTTTATTTATCGTTTTCCCTATTAAATTTGCCATCTGTCTTCCTTGAATAAAACCACATTGATCTTTATGTATATACTTATAAATAAATTTATTTAACCTCTTCGCCATTATTGCTGTCAAGATTTTTGCATCTTGATTTATTAAAGATATTGGTCTATAAGAACCTGGATCCATAGGATCCTTATTTGGTTTTAAAATTAATATTATTAGTGACTGCTTCCATGATAATGGAATTTTTTCACCCCTCAATATACTATTATATAACACTTTTAGTTTAGGAATTAAACCTTTTTTAAATGTTTTATAATATTCTGGACCTAGTCCATCCAATCCTGGTGATTTTCCTCCTTTTAAATTATTTATTACTTCTTCTATTTCCTCTTCTGATATCATTTCTTCCATCAATCCTTTATCTTGTTCTGTTAGTCTTACTTTCCAATTTTTATTAATATACTCCTCTATGTTCTCTAAAGATTTATCTTCTGCTGAATACAATTCTCGAAAAAATTCCTCAAATATTTTTAATTTCTCTTTCATCAACCTTTTTTCTTTGCCAAATTTATCTTTAACTACGCCAATCATATTTCTAGTTTTTTTTTATTGTACTGATTTAGCCAGCATTTTAGAATTTTTATTACTATATTCAAAGTATTCCCTTTCCAAGTATATTAGATTTTTCTGAACTTCGTCCATTTCTATCTTTTCTAATTCATCTCTTTTTGCTTGTAATATTATTAATTTCTGTTTAGTTCTATCTATTATATAATCATTCTCTAGTTCCTTTATTTCTTTTTCTAATTTTAATTTTTTTTCTCCTAATTGTCTCTTTAATTTGCTTGATTCTTTAATGCATAATCCTCTTACCACTGCCTTCATTGTATCCCACAATACATCTTGTGTTACTTCCTTATTGTTTATATCCCAAATTTCTTGCCACTCCTTCTCTATTTTATTTACTATCTCCTTATAATTAAATAACTTAGTATCCAGTCTCCACCTTTTTGCTTCTCTATAATTCCTTTTCATAGTTATATCCAAGTTCATCAGAGCATGATCTGTCACTTTTATTGTTTCAATTTCTGTATTTATTAATCTAGGTATCATATTCTTTGAAACAAAAATATAATCTATTCTTGAGTAATTTTTATGAACTGATGAATAATACGTATATTTCTTTTCTTCACCCTTTATTAGCCTCCAAACATCTATCAGTTCATTTCTACTCACTAATTTATTCAAAATTGTTATATTATTATATCTATCTCTAATTGATGGATCTGATTTATCTTTCCATCTATCCATCACCATATTAAAATCACCTGCGATTATTGTATAGTCTCCTTTCATTTTTTTGATCTTATTAAATATTTCTTCATAAAACTCTTTTTGCTTTTCATTAGGTGCGTAAATATTCATTATGCCATATGTTTCTCCATCTATTTCACCTTGTATAATTACATATCTACCTTTTTCATCTAACTCCACACTTGTTACAATGAAATTGCATCTTTTGGAAATTATTATTGCAACTCCTCTTGATTTGGATGTACCAAATGCTTCCTCATAAATGGCTACCCAGTTCAATCTAAGCTCATTTTTTTATCTCTTTTTCCATGTGTTTCTTGTAAAAAAATTATATCGGCCTTATCTTTTTTTAATATCGATTCTATCCTTTTTCTCTTTATTATTGACCCCAAACCTTTCACATTCAATGTTGATATTCTCAATCTATTCTCCATTTTTCATATTTTGAATTTTCTAATCCCACTCCCCATTGGCTCTTTAATGTGATGGTGCTCCCCTTCCCCTTCCCTTCCCCCCTCCCACTCCCCTCCCCCTTCCTGCCCTCCCCTCCCCTCCCCACACAAACATTTGTCCCCCCTTTCCCTCCAAAGCGCTTCTGCCTTGGAAACGACCAGCCATGGTCCTGGGGGGGGTGAAGGTATGCCAACTCCCGGCATAGAGACCAATACCCTCTCCCGATTTATTTTCTCTCCCATATTTTTTTCCCTCTCTTCCCCCTCCCTTCCTTCTCTCTACCCTCTTGCTTTATATATATATAAATCTATCTCTATGCATTTATCTATAAGAATATATTTTACTCACTAATCATCTACCCTTCTCCTACTCTATGAAGTTCTCTTTCTTCTTCTTCTGTTATATCATATTGTTTCTTCCAGTCCTCCTCAGCCTCTGTCCTTTCGTTTATCTCCCGAAGTCTTCTTCTTTGCTCCTCCTGTTGCTCCTCCCGCTGCTCCTTCTTCAGTTACTCCTCCCACTACTCCTTCCTCAGTTGCTCCTCCCGCTACTCCTTCTTCAGTTGCTCCTCCCACTTCTCCTTCTTCCGCTCCTCCAACCGCACCTTCCTCTTCCTTTTCCTCTTGCTGGATCAGTTTCAGTTCTCTCAGGAGTTGCAATCCTTGTTCAAGAGAATTTATTCTGTGGTATTTGCCAGCATATTGAAATTTCAGAAAGATGGGATATCCCCAACTGTATCTTATCCCAACTCTCTGTAGAACTATGATGCAGGGTTTCATTTCCCTTCTCCAATTTATTGTTTCGCGGCATAAGTCATTATAAATTTCCACTGTGTTATCTCGATACTTCAATATTCCTGGATTCTTTCTAACAGCTCTCATCAAATCATCTTTCTTGTTGAAATTCGCAATTCTCATTATAATATCTCTGGGAATTATTTCTCTTTTTGCAGCTGACACACGATGAATTCTCTCTATGTCATGATCTTCCCATAAAATCTCAGGAACAATGCTTTTTAGCCATTTTAAAACTTCCTCTTTCAAGGATTTTTGACTTTGTTGTGGCTGCTCTGCGAATCCACGAATCCTCACATTGTTTCTTCTGTTCTGGTCTTGGAGCTGGATAATTTGTCTCTCTAACAAAGAAATCCTGCCATCATGTTCTGCTAGTCTGGTCTGCTGATTCCCTTGGGTTTTTTTTATATCATCCACTTTAAGGTCCAATGCTTTTAACTCCTGTGAGATTTTTTCCTGCAATTGCCCCATTTCTGCCCTTATATTAGATGTTATTGTAGTAACAAGAGCTTGATTAGACTCTGTAATAAGCTTATGTATAAAAGTTTTTATCTCTTCATTAGCTCCGTTCGCAGCTTTCTTCGCCGCCATTTTAATGACTTTTTCGTCTCCGTTAGAGTTTAAGTTTATATTTCCAAAATCTCTAACTAGACGATTATATGTTTTATCTGTTGCTGTAGGTCGCTTCCAAACAGGGTGTTTATAGACCTTTTTTTAGGCGGCATATATCTCAAGGACCACAAAGGGGGAAAAAAAAAACTGTTTTGCTTTCAGTCCGTTTCAACAGTTATTTGCAGTTTAAACAGAGTCTTTTATTTTCCCTCCAGTTGGAGAAGAATCGAAACCAATCCACTATCTTATCTTACATTCTTTCCCACATTATTCAATTAATTACTCACATTCTTTCTTTGTTTTGAAAAAGGTTTCTGGAATTATTTTATAATCATCTGTTCCGGGAGTCGAATATTTAGCCTCTCTCTGCCATCGTAGTTGGCTCCTCCCCCCATACTTGTTCTTTCTATGCCATCTCTTGTCATACCTTTGGGCAGTGTGGCATGAGGAAAGATCCAGCTTGTGAGAAAGTCAGGCTCCAAACCCATCATTCCTCCTGGAGGGGATCCTTTGTGGGACATTGAGTGAAAGACATACCTGCTAACACTCAGTTTGACGGGCATTACCTGCCTCACTCAGGTGGCAAAGCAAGAACACAGTGGCAGTACACCTGAGTGGCTTCCTCTGTCACCATTTCCTTTACTGCTGCCTGCTTCAGATCAGGAGGCCAGGCTGGATTGAATGCCTTGGATTATTTGATACTTGGGTTCAGTCTTGGAGCTGCGTTTCATGCCATACCAACCTGTACAGCGGTAATGTCAATAAAGTTGTGGCCATTTTATTTCTAAGCCAGTTGTTTGTAGTGGCTGTCTCTCTTGTCCTTAGTTCCTTCAAATTCAGACCAAAGGTTGCAGCTAGGTCCACAAAAGAACAGGGTCAAGGAAGGCATAGACTTAACTATAGACAAATGGGCAATAGAGAATCTATCTTAGTGCAGCAGACAGGCTTAAGGCTGCAGTCCTGTACAGCTGCTTAATAGTAAACCCTGCAGGATGTGCTGGCTATAGAATTTGAAGAGTTGTAGTCTGAAAGTTGTAGTCCAAGTTCTGACATTGAACTCAATGGTGCTCACTGAACAGACATGTTTAGGATCACAGTGCACTTTAGTAAACATTTGCACTAAATTAGTAGAAAAAGGTAATGAAGTCACATTTTTGTCATGGCAGAGCATTTAGAATACTCAGGAGGCAGGTTACATTGAAGCAGATGCTAGCACTGTGCACCAATGACAAAGTACAAATGGGACTTCCCGTTCAAGTTAGTGATGCCATATAAGGACACTGCCTTGTTTATGATGATCACTAGAAGAAGGCAAGGAGATCCCGAAAAGTGAAACATGAATGACTGGGGCCATCATCAGAAACTGAAGATGAACATTGCAATTCTAGATATGTCCAAAATACACTCTGAAGTAAGTCCAAATGAATTCACTGGGACTTACGAGTAAAAAACAGTACAGGAGTACATTTTAAAAAGCCTCTTCTCATTGGGAAACTAAAACAGATAAGAGGAGACCTAACAATAGAAGCTGACTGCATGAAAATCTTTTCAGTCATGGCATCTTTTTGGATACCAAGTTAAGTGTAAGGGTTAAAGTTTTCCCTTACACATGTTCAGAACAAATCAGGTTGAGCTTATGGAGCTTAGCATTGCCTAATCTTTTGAATAGCAGGAAGTAGAATTCAGTGTCTCCTGGATTAGGTGTATGTGTTTTTGGCATAGTGAACTTTGGAGTTCAAAGGGGAGATTTACCAATCATTTGAGCTACAGTCACCATTTGAGAGGCTGAATGAACTAAGGGGATCAGTTCCACAGGTGGATGAATTTATTTGTTGAGATGTCAGTGCTTAGAGAATCTGATGTTTAAAACATTATTCTTGGTAGTGCTTAACAAACTTGAATGCTTAGTCCTATGTATGTACAACAGATCTGTTGAATTGACTGCATTGACATAAGTGTTGACTTATCATTTAGTAACCGAGTCAATGCTTCCACTCTGGTTGGGACTGTTTTTGTGTGGAGTGCAAAAATTAACATGTGCAATCAGCCATCAATTTGCAAATTCAGTTTTAAAAGATTTTATACACAAAATAACATTTTACATAAAAAGCTCAAAAGTATTCCATACATGTCTTTACATTTTATTTTTAAAATTCATATAAAAACTCAGTGTAAGAGAGCCAAGATGGTTTAGTGGTTTGATTATTGGACTAGGTCTCTGGGACACCAGGATTGAAATTGCTGCTGAGGATGTATTTGAACCCTAGGATAGGGTCTCCATAAGTCAGAGTTGACTTGAAAGCCCATAATAACAACTGTGAGATGTCTGGATGTGAAACACCAATTTCAATCACAACTTATAATAGATAGAGGAGTGTTTAAATATTTGGTTTGTATCTTGATTTTAGTTCCAGGAAAACCAAAGAACTCAAATTGTTCTATTATGAAAGAACATATTGCCTGAACTTCGCAGGAACACCACACAGAAAGAGATTATCATATTTACCTCCTCTGTGAATGTTGAATCTGAAGGTTTGCTAAAAGATAAATGGGAAGATTGAGTTTTGTAAGGAGAAGATAGGAAAAAAAGCCACTCTGTGTTCTAAACATTCTCAGGCAAGCTTCAGCAGATATCTATGTTGTTTTTCCTCAACTGAAGAAAGTCATTTTAGTCTGCACATTATAATTTTTTGAGTAATGGGTCAATGGTCAGGAAAAACTCAGATAGTGGAACTGTAGAAGCAAATTTTAGAGATTTTTTTCAGATGGAGTACAAATTGCTTTCAATGCATAGACAAGAAATTCATGATATGGGATCACAGTAAATAAGACAAACTCTATTCCACTACTAAAAGCTATACAGCGGGAGTGGCAATCATGCAGACCTCCAGCTTATATCAGTCATAGCCAACATGAGGAATGCTGAGAGTTGCAGTTCATCCATGGGACTCCAACCAATGATATACAGGCTTCCCCCACTTATCTGATAGGTTAGGAACCTAAGCACTGTCAGAAAACAGAATTGGTTGAAAAGTATAACCTATGTGCTGCACCGCAGGGAGCATGAAAGACTTACAGAGACTCACTTGGGACCAACTGTATGTACACTGCTTGAAGAGTCTCTCGGCTGGCTTAGTACCTTCCCCTTCCCACCCCTCTAGCTCACTCTGCAAGCAGCAAGCATGTGCAAGTGGTTTCAAGCTAACCTCTGTAGGCAAGAAGAACTGACAAAAGAGTGGAAGCCCTCTTGAATTAATGAAACTTGTCCTTATGTTGGAAGTGTCAAAAAAGCGAGTTGTCGGATAATGGGGCATCAAAAGGTGGGGGCTTCCTGTAATTTACTCTGTTTCAGTGTTTTTGATCACCTTTGTATCTTTGAGCATATCACATTTTTAAAATGGACATAATTCCACATAGTGACCACATAATGAACAACTTCAGCATAACTGGAAACAGAAGTATCACAGAACAGGTACCAGATATGGAAGCTAATTCTTCTGTTGCTGCATATGCTATTGTAATTGAAAAAGAAAAAGGGCTAGATCTATTTTTTTTTAAAAGGAGTTGCAAGAAGAGAGCTACCCAAGAGCTTGAATGGGATATATCAAATGCTATCACTCAGGAAGACAGCCACAATATTCTAACAGTTCTCACAGATCTGCAGATAGTAGGCCTACAGCAGAGGCTTCTTCTGGTTCCTTCCCTAGTCTACTGGCATCACGTTAATGGTTAGGAAGTTGGACTAGCACTTAGAAAATCCAGGTTTTAGTCCTAACCGAGCCATGAAACTCACTAGATGACCTTTGACCAGTCAGTCTCTCTCAGCTTTATTTACTTCCAATGGTTGTTATGAAGACAAAAGGGAAAGAGAGTCACATGTATCACTGTGAGCTCATTGGCGGAAAGATGTGGTATAAATGAAATAAATAAATGAATAAATGTTACATTTCTATCCTAGACACATTTAGTTCACTATAGCCCCTGCTGATTTCCATGGATCTATGTGTGATCACAGCTTTTGCACATGATTGCTTCAAAGTATTCATGAGTTTTTGAGCCTATGCTGCTCATCATTGTGTGAACTGGTCAACTAATTGAGAGCTAATGTCCCCCTGCCATATGTTGGGCTGACTACCAGCTAGCATTTTTTACAACTGCTAACTGCTTTCAACAAGGATGTAGACGTGGATAACATGACAGCAATGAAAGAACAGGAGAAAGTGGATCATGGAGTAGACTAGAGTTGGGCCAGTGAACCAGTCAGCAGAGTTGTCTCAGCAATCCATGCAGCGGCACTGGGGTGCTATGGAGAAGAAGTGGAGCACTGTTTTCACTCACAGAAATATTTATTTTGGAAAGAATAGCAAGCATCTTCCATAAATGGAGGACACCCTCTCCTGTTTCTCACATTCCACATGGGTATGAAATGTTTCGAAATACATGCTATTTGTAAGTTGTTCGCCGCCTCGATCCATGTGGAGAGGCAGGATACAAATAAATAAATAAATAAAATAAAAATAAAAAAGGTGGCAAACAGCTGTTCCAGATGGAATTGGGATAATCAAAGATTCTTGTTTGTACATACCGATCTTTCTCCACTATCTTTTGTACTATGTCAAGTGTCCTTATCCATCTGGAGAGAATAGTTACTTGTGATAAAGAAGAGGCAAAGTCTCCTGCAGTAAAAGACAAAAAAGTCAGCTTGATTTTTACTTAACCCCAAATTAATAAAATTCAAGAGCTTATTGAGGGAGATAGGGCTTTTGAAGGAGATTCATAAACTGTATTTTACTTGAAAAATAAATACCAAGCAAACTACTAAGTTACACCATAACTGTTAGAGCTTGTCAGGATAACTAACTGATTCACCCAACAGGGCTGGGCTGTCCTCCTCAGATCAGCTGAGAATACCATGCAGATTGGAACCTGACTTTTGGTAATTGTTCCTTCATTCTAACTACCTACAGCTGTTTAAAATCCCCACCAAAAATGCAGAAGCTTGTTATTTAAACTGGTGCCATTTATTTTATTTTTTTTAAAGATTAGATGTTGATTTGTACATCCCTGACCCCTAGACAATTGTATTCAGAGTGCCTGTTTGTACATAAAAGATTGGCACAATAGCTTCTGAAGGTATCTCCATGTTCATGACCTCTGAGAGGAAGGAACTGGTGGTGATGCTTCTGTCAGAGATAAAGACCAGTAGTTGGAACATGTGAATACATTTGTAAATTTCATATTCATTCATTCAATCATTCCTTCCTTCCTTTCTCCTACTATGGGACTCAAGATGGCTCAGAAGTACAGTTGAAATAATGGATACAGAAGTTACAACCAATTCAACAAATAATCATATTAACAATAATCATTTTAATTATTTAGTTGTTGTTTATTGCTGTGAATTTGATTTTAAATTATAATAATCCTCTGTTTGATGTTGGAGGCTAAGCAGGGACAGCCCTGATTAGTATTTGGATAGGAGACAGCCAATGAATACTAGGTGCAGCAGGCTATATTTCAGAGGAAGGAACTAGAAAAACCACCTCTGAATATTCCTTGCCTAAGAAAACCCTGACATTCATGCAGTCACAATAACTCAAGAGGCAACTTGAAGACACATACACATGCGTGTGCGAATGAGACCCTCAAGTGCCCTAGTCGTTCACTGGCCTGTTCAGGTCCTTCAGACTAGCCTGTTCAGGTCCTTCAAACTTATGGCTTCCTGGACTGAATCAATTTGCTTAATGCACTCTTCCTCCTGTCTCCCATTTTAACCAAACATTATCTTTCCTAATGAGTCATATCATGATATGCTCAAAGTATAATAGCCCCAATTTAGTCATTTTGGCTTCTAGAGAGAGTTCAAGCTTGATTTACTCTAAGACGCATTCATTTGTCCTTTTTGGCAATCCGTCATATCCACAGACCTCTCTTCCAGTGTCTCACTTTTCAAAATAACTAGTTATCTTCCTCTCAGTTTTCAGCACTGTCCAGCTTTGTTAACTAATACTGTGCCAATATAAAAAAAACCCCAGCAAAATGTTAGCAAAAAATAGGGTTCAGGCCACCCTAGAGAGTGATTTTTTTTGACCTGGAGGGACATTATCTTAAGGAAAATGTTTGGTGAACAATTTGTTCAAGTCAGGGCATGCAAAAAATAGACTAGGATTTGTGATATCAGCAAAAGTGCTTGAGTCTTGATTGTTGTACAACAGCCACACGTCCTACACAAACCTACTTGCCTGATCCATGGCAAATAGTATATCTTTGAGCTTTGGTGTAGTCCAACTATAAAACGGGACTTTATAGTTAAGTATACTAGCACAACTATTTGTTTCATAAAATTGCACTTTTAAAAATTCCTGTCTGTTTTTCAACCATAAAATATTAGCATTACCTACTGGAATTTGGCCAAAATACTGGTTGGGAAGTTTTCTTTTTTAGCGATTTCATCCTAAATTGGATTTCTTTCACCTCAAAAAAGTAAAAATCTGCTTTGATATAATTTTGGGGGATCCTATGGCATACTATTCTTCATAGGGAAAAGCTGATTTATTCTAACACATCCTTCTCCAGCAAAAACAAAAGTCATGTAGTACGTTATAAGGAAGGCATGAGCAACCAACCATGGTCTGTCCTCCAGGCATTTTTGTAGTTCAGTTTACGTGATTCCTCCAACTGGCTCAGCTGGCCAAGACAAACAAACATCCAGAGGGCAACATTTGTTCATCCCTGTTATAGACTACCAAATTTATTATGGCATAAGCATTTGGCAAAAGATTGCGCTCCTAAAAAATTGAAAACCCACAAGAAGGATACAGTGTCCACTAGATTTGTCCATGCTTTAGCAGCCAGAATGCACTCAGAACATAAAGTACCTGAAGACTGCATGACGGAATAATTTGCTGGTAATCTCCTGACATCGTGCAGTGCAGCTTCTTTGCCCTTCCCCTACTCCAGCCTACTTCAGTGTCTGAGACAGAAGAGCATACATTCTGCATGCAAATAGTCTCAATTTCAATCCCCCACCATTCCAGGTAGTGTTGAAAATGATCTCTGCTTCTAACTATGGAAGGGAGCCAATGGCAGCCGGGAGAGGATGCCTTCCGCAACATGGGTAGGGTCCTAAGACATTTGACAATTATTCTAGTCATCCCCTTCCAGCATAGCTGGCCATAATGAAATTCTGAGGAACCTTATTTGGGAAAAGTTTCTTTTAACAGCCCCGAGCTAGCTGGACTAATGGTTTGAACTAAACATAAGGTCACTTCCCCCAACAAATTTAAGCCTGGGATAATGCAGTGGTGGAGGAAGATGAACTAAAACTAAATGCAAGGCTGGATTATCAATCACAGCCAGCAGGGAGTAACGATTTGTGTGTTTGACTCTAGGAGGCAAGACTGAATGGCTGTTCAGCCGTGGACACCAACTGGGAGACCTTGTGCAACTGGCTGACCCTGGGCAAGTCACACTCTCTCAGCCTAAGGAGGAGGCAGTGACACACCACCTTTGAATAAATCTTGCCAAGAAAACCCTACCACAGGTTTGCATTACAGTCACTGCATGCACAAAAATACCTGAAAGCACACAACACATACAAATTACCAATGGGGCAGGTGGAACAAATGCTCCAAGACCTTACGTGACTAAGGGCCTGCGGTGGCACCTTAAACGTATGCACAGAGAGACACAGGCTTCTTATACTCTGACACCACTATGGCAGAAATTCTGAGGAAGGGGACCTGCAGCTCTCTGCCTCCCCTTCACAAGGTTGGTGGCTGATACTGCTCATCTTGGCTCCATTTTCCCAGATACAGGGTAAGTGCCTTAAGGTCACTGAGACTTTACCTTTATCATGGCAGCTGGGTCAAAGATGAAGGCCTATGGGATGCCCAGAACCAGCATCCTTTCCTCAGCCTGAAAGTTGCTGGCCCTGGCCCTGCCCATGGGAAAGGTTCCTCTCTGCCCACCGGAGCCACTAATCCTAATAATAATAATAACAACAATAAAATTTATTTCTATCCCACCTCTCCACATGGATCGAGGCGGCGAACAACATTAAATACCTTAATACATTAAAAAAACATTTAAAAACATACCCAATCCTCCCCACCCCCCAATCCACCTAAAACCAACCCTCTAAAACACACAACAATCAATCAACTATTGAAAGAACAGCAAGACAATTAATCTGCTGGACCCTAAAGCTGGACCTCCAACAAGGTGACTTCATAAATGCAAAAGGGGGCCCTCCATCCAGATCTGCTTTAGGATCCCAACCACCTTTGATTAACGAGTTCTGTTTTTATGGTCTCCGCTTGAGCAATATTTGCACATCTTAAACACACCTGATCTAAAACCGTTGTAGCCTCATTGTTTTTCATGGAGGGAGATGCGTCCCAGAAACCCTCGTGACAGGATCGCTTTAGGGTCGCCATAAGTCAGAAACCCCTTGAAGGCCATTTCCACACTAGACTGTCAGAGTGCTATTATTCCACTTTCAACATCCCATGGAATCCCAGTTTAGGGAGGGGCAGACGGAAGACAAGGGAGCGCGAGAAGGTGCGCGTGTGGAGAGCGTCGTCGACAGGGGCGCATGCGGCGCGCCCCCTCCTCCCGCCACCCGAGAGGACGCTGCCGGTCCTAGTCGAGCTCCCAGTCTTCTAAAGCACCAGGGGAGCCGCCCAGGGAGGGTTCGGGGGCACGTCCTGACGCAGGAAAGAGGGCACAAGGCCGCCCTCCTGTTGCCCCCGTGGGCGGAGAGCCAGGTGCGCGGCCGCCCCTCTTTCTCCCTCCCGCGGTCGGGCAGGCAGGCAATTACGGCCGCGCTCCGTCAGGGCGCCGCCGGAGGCGCAGCGCCCCTCCCCTCCCCTCGCGCCCGTTCCCGCCTCCCGCCTCCCGCTCTGCCTCGGCGCTGGCGCGCGGGTGCGCATCTGCCAAGTCCCGTGCCCAGGAGGCGGCGGCGGCGGCGGCGGCGGCGGGGCTGCAGGTGGGCAGCGGAGGCGCTCAGACGAGTTCCCGCTGAACTCGTGGGGCCGCCAAGCATGTGAGCTCCGGCTGGCAGCGGAGAGACCAGCACGACGCCGAGCCCACCGTCCCTCCGCCATGGGGCTCGCTCTCCTGCTGGGGCTGCTGCTCCTCTCCGGAGCCGGTAATTAGGGCCGGGGGAGGAAGGGAGGGGGCCCTCAGTGGCGTGTCCCCGTCGGTGTGGCTGCGAATGGGGCTGGGGGGAGGGTCTCAGCACCGATCTCAGACAGGGCAAGAGCCGCTCCCCCCCTCGACTGGCCGGCCCCGCTACCCTCTCCAGTGCTTTGCGTGGCGCTGCGCGGGGGGCCCCGGCTGGCTTCCCATCGGACGCGGAGGTGGAAGGGAAGGGGCGCTCGGCTTTGCGCGCCCCTCCGGCCGTGGCTTTGTTCGCTGTTCCCGTCTTTCTAACGCAAACGCCCTAAGATGATTTGGGGCTGGCGGGCTGGCTTTTTCTTTTTTTTAGGGGCCAGTGTGCCTCCCGCCTTTTGTTTTTTTCCAGCTGAGCTGCGCATCGTTCTTCCTCCGTGTTCTCTTTCTCGGAAGACAAAAGGGACTTTGGTATGAAAAGCTGCATGAAGCCTTCCCGGGATTCACTCCTGAGCAAGGCTCGGTAGGATCAGGCTGCGCGCCTCCATCTCCAAGTGGGGCAGCGACGACGGTGTCGGGCGGCCCGATTTCGGAACCGTTGCGCGCTTTGCTGTCGGCGGCGCGAAAGATTGATCCGTCGCCCGCTTGCTGCCCGCTTTGGGTCTGTTGAGGACAGGCGGGTCTCCGGCGGCGCTGTTGATGGGCGCTGCTGTCGGGGAAGGGGAAGCGGGATGGAGGCAGGGAGGGAGAGCGGAGCGCCTCGTTCCGCCGCTTACTGCTAACGGAGGGGGAAGGCGCCTCGGCTTCCCGAGGAAAGAAAGCTAGTTTGCAAGACTGAAGCCCCACTTGTAGATTCCCATTGTGTGCCATCGGAGAAACTTTCAGCTGGTGCCTGTGCAATTATTTCCAGGCGAGGGAAGGGCAAGCGGTCTCTAGCTGGAGTGCATCTCAACCGTACCGGTGGTAGAAGCAAAGGACAAGTCACTCCTTGTATGATTTAGTAGAGCGTTTTCCTGTAGTGGGGCTAATAAGTTACACTTTTGTGTTTCTGAAGTATGGAGTCTAACAGGAGAGTTTTCACATATGAGGCGTTTGGGTGATTGTTTATGTTATCTTGCAGTGATCTGCATCAACATAGCTAGCATAGGCTAGCTAGATTGTGGCTTTGCCTTAAAATTGATTTCCCCTCCCCTCATTTCACCCTTGTCAAGTCACACATTAGGAACAGCTATCTCCATCTTGCTCTGTTTGGGAGTTTCCTGGGGCAATCTGTCGGATGGAAAGCTCTGTGTCAGACAGGTCTTTGGTGTTTGATTCCATTTCCCTCGTCACACCCTGGTCAGGTCAAACACTAGAAACAGCTGTCTCCATCCTGCTTTGTTTGGGAGTTTCCTAGGACAGTCTGTCAGACGGAAAACATTGTGTTAGACAGATCTTTGGTGTGACAGTTGAACTTAAGTTGTTAATACTGCTAGAAAGCAGAAAAGAATCATCTCAGAATTAAATTCATGTTTCCTTCTAATACAGATTTTGAAATCACATAAACCAGGGAAATGAAAATATCTTTAAGGTGCTTTTGTGTTTTCCTGTATCTGTATTTTAAACATAAAACACACATTGATTGGAAAAGCTCCTTTCTGTTGACTTTTTTTGCATTAGCAGTATTGACAGATGCATAGATTGTAGGAGAGAAGGTCAAACGTGAAAACACTGTTCTGATTTTACCCTGAACAAACAACATTCAAAAATGATTTGTTCCAGCCTGAAATAACATTAGTAGCTGCATTAATTTTCTTTGGACACATTGAGGAAAGGTGCTGCAGAAATGTAAGATCGAGGTCCTGTGTGCATTTGACAGAACACAATGGGACTTTACTTCTGAAGAAGTGTGCATAGAGGTGAAGCCTACATGATTACATAAAAGTCATCTATAGGCTATCTTTCTGGTGCATTCACTGCACACATGTACTTGAATATGAAAACAAAAGATGGAATGGGATACAATTAGATAGATATATGACTGTCAACTTCTCACAACTTTTCTAGTGACAGATATATATGAGTGTAACTACTTGCACTGAGATAAGTGGTAACTATCCTCCACTGCAAGTGAAATTACTAGAGCCCTGTTGGATCACGCCCCGATCCTGTTTCTAGATCAGCATACTGTTTCTCTCAGTGGTCAACCAGATATGTAAGGGAAGCCTGTGATAAAGACATGAGAGAAATAGAACCCTCTTCCCCTATTTCTGCCCAGAAACTGATGTTTCTGAAGCATTCTGCCTCTGATGTAGCAGGTCACTGTATAGGCAATGTGAGTAAAATTATTACATAGTGAAGAATAATTTGTGGTGAAGTGTGTTGCAGCAGCATCCTTTTGTATGCTATCACTGACCTTCTGTGTGAGCAGAAACAGCATTAAATAGCATTAGATCAGCTACTTGAAGGAATAGGATGCTGAACTAGAAACAAGACTTTGGTCTGATTCATCACAGCTCTTGTAAGTAGCGTTAGATTTGCCATGCCTACATTAATATTATGCAGTTTTGATCCATTATCCTTTCTTCCTTCTATCTG
Source organism: Ctenosaura bakeri (assembly GCA_948474755.1). Lineage (NCBI taxonomy): Eukaryota > Metazoa > Chordata > Lepidosauria > Squamata > Iguanidae > Ctenosaura > Ctenosaura bakeri. The sequence continues at coordinate 24,864 of CAOLHI010002360.1, read as the reverse complement.
CTTCTCATAGAGCACTGGTAAATAGTATGATAGACAGTGCAACGTAGCATTTTTACTCCTGTGTGTTGCTGTTATGTATGTTGAGAGATGATTATTATTTCTGTTGAGAAAGGATGAGTATTTCCAGAGAAATCTTACAGTTTCTCTGAAGTTCTTACACATTAACTTTCATGGTCATAACAAGCCATGATTCATATGCAATGTACTGTATACATTTTTGTTAACCACCCTGATAAATAAATAGAGCCCCATGGAAGAGTTTGTGGCCAACTGAGAAGAATCTCTGACATGATACATACTGAGATTATAGATCTGTGGTTTTAACCATAAAATGCCAAGCACAATGTGTGAGTGAACTCTCTCATGTGTAGGTGGACAACCCTGAGCAGTTGATAGTGCTGAGAGTCTCCTGAATAGTTAATTAAAAATAAATAAGTATGCTTGCAAACAATGCCTTTTCAGAACGGAGATTAAATAGGGTTTAGCAATCCAGCATACCTATTATACCAAGGAAAGAGTGAGAACAATGTCTGACGAATCCCACAGTTGTTCAGCCTAGAATTGGCAGGGAAAGAGGTCCCACTCTCAAAAAGACACAGATGAATTAAAACAACAGCCATGCCTTCAGGGCCCATGGCCCTCAGACTCATTTGTCATAGGCTAGAGTGGCAGCAGCACCTCCATGCCACCCAGAGAGGGAGCAAATCAACACAGCCTGATGAAGAGGCATCTGTCGGAGATCACTTTGCTACATCACAGATAGAAGATGGTGGACAACCCAGCCAGTGGGTTCCTGGGGCCTAGTACACAAAAGCACACACACAAACACTTGAGAGACACATTTCCAAGCTTGATTCCTCACAGAAAGCAACTCCCTTGCCTGATATATACAGAAAAAGAAGCAAGTAGCACACATGTTTCAGGTTTCTAGGAAATCTTTTTTCTCTTTAACACAGTGGGCAAGTGGAAGCTACAACCTGCCACCCCACCTCCACCCTGCCTGTTCTGCTGTTTTTAGCATAGTGTCTAAGTTAGACAACCATGATGCCCCCTTCTCCACTCAGATCACCCTGGGAAAGGAGCCGTGGCTGCACCCCACAAGCAGGGTCTCATAATGAAGCCATGTTGTTCTCATGTATGCCAGCTAATAAAGGTGCCAGTTGTTGCAAACACTTAAGAACTGCACCTGCAGCATTGAGGTAGAAGTTGACTGTTGTTGATATCAGAGCAAAAGTGAGACATTTTGGGGGAGAGCACATCTAGAATCTGTATAGCACTGCTGCCTGAGAACCATAGCATCTAGAGGTGTTCTTGCGGATTGAGAGTAAGCACACAGCAGCCAAAAAGGACATAAGGGAATGCCTGTGGCCCCTAGTCAGCTAACGTTGTGGAGCCCATGTCATGTGAATAGGACACATGTTTAGAGATGTGGTTCTTCAGCCAGCCAGAGGATAAACATATAGACCCCTCACATACCAGGACTGTTCCACTGGCACAGCTCTACTGGAAGAAGGGCAGAACAGCGTGCTGGCATCTCTGTGCAATTGTTAATGTGTCTTTGTGAAGATGGTGGCTGTTACATTCTGGCAGAATAGTGGGGTGTCTGCCATGTCCAATAGGAGTTGGCATATCTCAAGTACAGGATTGCAGTCTAGGATAAGGGTGCAGTAAGCATATTTAGATGTAAGTTAATTTTAACTAAGGCATAACAGAGGTTAAGAATCAATGTGCAAAGGCCAGTCCTACTAAATTGAGAGTACAGTGGATAAAAAATGAGAGATGATAGGTTGGAACATAAGTATTAAGGAGTGGGGCCAATGTTGTATGATAGAAATTCATGGAGAGTATTGCTTTTACCTCTGTAGTCATCACTTCTCAAATACACATTAGGAAATTAGCCCTTTATGGATGATACAGTCTATTTGCTCCTCTTGACTCCCATTTAAATATGACCACTGTAGTAACTGGCTAGACCTGAAATAATTTTTTTTATTAGCTATTGTGAGCTGCCAGATATGATGAAATCTGCCTGTGTTTGTCATCTTAGGGAAAGTGCAAGGCTAGGACTTTTTAGCAGAGTGTCAAAACACACATTGATTAGAGGTTCAGATTCCCCACCATGCTGCCGCCAAAGATTATGCCTAATCCAGAAGTTAATTCTGCCTAAATTCAATAGCAAGTCAGCTTGAATTAGACTCTGCTGCTTTTTAAAAAGATGTTTATTACAATAGCAACATGGTTTAAAAATTTGGAGCATTTTCTTCTGCTCCAAAAAGCATTTAATACAGAATGATGTTCCTTACTTCTTAGCAAGGAAGATACAGATAAAAATTGTTAGAACTCTTCTGCAAACATATTGGAACAGCAAAATAAAATTCACATTGAAATATCTGGTTTGTTATCTATCTCTTATGTAGAAAGTAGTTGGTGGAGCATACGTATGAACCAGTCTACATAAAGTAATTTTGACAGTGCATTTGAAATGAAATGAATGATGTTTCTGATTTGTGTTAGTGATTATGGTAATGATATCAAGACATAGTAAACATTCCAGATTAATTCTGAGAATAGGAAAGTATAAGCTTGTAAATGCTCCTTTCGAAAGCTGAATTGTGAAACAAGGAGGTGATTGTGATCCATATATGTGAAAAATGCTAACACATATTCTCTAATTGAACAGGAGGCCTTGTTTTGTCCCTTGAACAGCCAAACAACTGCATAACTGCCGAGAACCTTTGTGTGACTGACCCTGCCTGCAATGCCACCTATCTGACCCTGCAACACTGTTCCCTTGCTAAGAGCAGTTCCTCCATTCTGCAACATGAAGCCAAGGACAGGTGCCTAAAGGCAGAAACCTTTATTAGAAATAGTTATTTTCAGGAATGCAAGTGTCACCGGCGCACACGGAAACAGGAGGAGAGGTGTCTGCGCATCTACTGGACTGTTCATTCTGCTTTAACACAAGGTAAGGTAAACCTTTTGGTTATCCCACATTTTGTATAGTCAGTGACAGGAAGAAGATGGGAGTGCAAATTGAGGATCCCATCCCAAAACAATAGCCAGAATTCAGGGAGAAGAGAATCTTTCAACCCATTGCCAAAGGCAAAAAGTAGTGTCTTACTTTGCTTCTGGAGTGGGGATGCATTGGCCTTCCAGATGTTTGGGACAGCAGCTCCAAGAATCCATTACCATTGGCCATGTCAGGTAGGCCAGATGGAAGATGTAGGGCCAAATATCTAGAAGGCCAGGCTTTACCACCCTTGCTCTGCACTTTCTCAGCTTCAGAGAAGGGCAAATGCAAACCCCCTCTCAACAAATTCTGCAAAGAAAACTCCATTATAGATTCACCTTAGGGTTGCCATAAATCAGAAACAACTTGAAGGCACACAACAGCAGCAGCAGCAACAACAACTCTTTGTTTACCTTCCTAGCACTTTTCTTGTCTCTAGGGAGTTAATTGAGAAGTTTTGCTAAAACTATACTGCTATGTCATTCATGTTCAGCAAATATATATATATATATATATATATATTATTTATTACTGGAAATATATATATATATATATATATATATATATATATTTTTACTGGAAGATATATATATATATATATATATATATATATATATTAGTGGAAGATTCTCAAGCAATACTACTGTCAAAATTAAGACTTCTAGAAGCAAACTTTGCAAGAGCTCACAGCAAACACAAATTATAATATATATATATATAAATTATAATTTGTGTTTGCTGTGAGCTCCTGCAAAGTTTGCTTCTAGAAGTCTTAATTTTGACAGTAATAGTGCTTGAGAATCTTCCACTAACGTTAACCTCAGCAACATATTAGAAATAACATTGGGGAGATAGTAGAAGTAACATTGAATAGATACAGGGGAATTAAAAGCAGAACAAAAAATTGCCTTGTGGCTTCTGTAAAGAAAGCTTTTATTCAACATAAGCTTTCTTGGACTTCATCAGAAATGCTCCTTGCCAAATATTTTCACTATTCTGAGATATGTTGTCGGAATGAGAGGAAGCAATTCAGTCTTTAAAACTGCCCTCTGTCTTGCAGACATGGTTATGTTCCAAATAGGCACAACAGACAAGAATGTATTTTCTTTTAAACTCTATACAGATGACTTTCAATTGGAGATGTCCCCCTATGAGGATGTAGCAAATGAAGAATCTTCAAAGACCAAATACAACAAGCTGGCAACCCAGGCCTCAGGTAGAACCTGCTTTGTATATTTGGCTTCATTTCTTTTCATTAGGAGGTATGTTTAAGAATGAATTTCTGTGAGGAGAGGGAGTTATTTTACAGTCAGTTACACCTTTAAACATAGCTAAAAAGACATGGATGCTAGAATGGCAAGAGGCAGATGCAGGAAACCAAGAAGGGTATGTATACCAACATGGAAGTTTGTGTAATGATCCTGTGATCCCATTGGCTCATACAGGAAGACAGACTTGAAAAGAAGCTCTGTTAAAGAATTAGGAAGGGACATGATATAACTCTGTCAGGATGAACAACAGGCCATCACCTACCACAGAGATGGGGAAGGTGGAACTCAAGATGGCATGTAGCTTCAGCTCCCCCAAAGACTCCCGTCCCCAGTGTTTTTTGAAAACATTTTTGCAAAACAACCCCAACAGCCTGTGGGGAAGGCAATTTCCCCACATTTTGCTCCCCCCTCAAGCTATTCTAGGACCAGGAGAGGCCTTTGCTTAATAAGGAAGTAACTAGAAGTTGAGTTCCAGTTTACTTCTTTGTTGAAGAAAGGCCTCTCCTGGGCTGAAAACAGTCTGGGGGACCAGAAACATTGTGAAATTGGCCCTCCCAGACCACCTAGTATCTGTGTGTTAGTTTGTGGCCTCTCTATTCCTCCATGTGGCCTCTCCACTCCTGGCAAATACCCACCTCTGATTCACCCTGAAGATAATGCATTTTAGTGAATAATCTATCAACCTAATTTAATGGAATGCAACAGATTTTCTTACTTAATCACTGTCATGTAGTCATTGGAAGTAAAGCAGGATAACAATTATAAATAAAAACTGTGATAAATAACTGTAATATGACTATTATAAGTTGAGACTCTGTCCATTAGATTGTATCCTTTCTTCTGTTGAGACTATACATTCTAATCTAGACATCTCTTGTTTACCTTATTAGCAAAGCTGCTAAACTTTATTGAACCTACTTTTTCTCACATAATCTAAGAAATATTGCAGTGGGGGAATCTTTGCCCCAAGAAGCTTGCAGTCAGAAATTTGGGACAGGGATAAACAACAAAGAAAAAAGAAGTGGGAGTAAACAGGGAAAGGATGACAACTTGTGGAAGGCTGATGGAGATTATAGTCCTCCCTCCACATTCATGGGTTTGACCTTTGCAAATCTGATTATTTGCAAGCACGTGCTTTCCCTCCCTTCTCCTCCTCCCATTCCCATGCATTTTGTCCCTGCACAGAGAATGCATGCAGAGTCATAATGGAAGGGAATGGGGAGGAAAGCTTGTGTGAGCTTTCCATTTCCTCTCCGGAGCTCCCCTTCCATTCCTATACCTTTTGTCCCAGTGTGGAGAACTCTGCCAACGCATAATGGAAAAGAATGGATGGGGTGGAGTAAGCCTTGGGCCTTGTTCTCATGCAAAACGGAAGGGAATGGGGGCTGTGGGAAGGCTCATCGAGTTCTCTGTGCCTGGTCAAAATGCATAGGAAAGGGAGGGGGAAAGGAAGGCTCACATGGGGCTTCTCTCACCCCCATTCCCTTCCATTTTGCATGGGAACAGGAAGGGGAAGCCTCAGAAGGAAATGAGAGGGGCAGTGGAGGAAGTTATTTATGTTTCTTCCACTTTCGTGAGGGTTCTGTGCCCCAAATCCTTGTGTAAATGGAGGGGACACTGTACTTGATTGAGCCATCAATCTTCCCCATGGAGGAATTTGCTGTATTCTCCTTGTGTTTCTTTGGCATTATAGGTTCTCGTGTATTTGGAGATAGCACAAATATTTGCCTGCAGGCTGCCAATGTTTGCCACCTGGACCACAAATGCATGCGCCTTCGCTCACACTATGCCCAGATCTGCAGCACAGAGTACCCTTGTGACCAGCGCAGATGCCACCGAGGTCTGAGGCACTTCTTTGAGAGAGTCAGTATGGATTTCACCAAGCCGCTGCTCTTCTGCCCTTGTCAAGATGACGTTTGTGGGGAGCGACGCTGGAATACCATTGTCCCTGAGTGCTCTTTCCAGAGCAGCAGCAAGCCCAACTGCCTCATCCTCCTGGATTCCTGCCTGAAGGACAACATCTGCAGGTAGGTGTCTCAGCAAGTGCATTGAGATGGCCACCATAGCATGTTTTATGTCATCAGTGGGCAGTTTGCCATGGCCTACACTGAGGAACGTAGGAAGCTACCTTATACTAGCTTCCCCTAGGCCAGCATTGTCAACTCTCTTCCAGATGTCTGGCAGGAATCTTTTCTAGCCCTACCTGAAGGCCCCTGATGTTCCATGCTGGTCCCCCATCCAAGTACTAACCAATTAGCTTCTGAAATTAGAAGAGATTGAATGGGGTAATGTAATGAACCAAGTAAAGACACAAATCTAATACTGTGCAAAGGAATTTCTAACAATGTATCAAGCTTGGATAAGTTGCTTTTTTGTATATAATCACAGCTTGGAGAAGTTACTACAACAGCCAGAATCTCCCAGCCAGTAGGCACAATTTATATAGTGGTGGATCACATATAAAACTCTACACTAAAATACAGTCTTTTAAAAAAGCAAATCACCAGATGCATCATGCTGGTCAGGTCCATTTAAAAAATTGGATGCCACGTACGAGTAAGGGCTTCACACTTCTGGATTGCACGAGCTCATTATTTGCACACTGCAAAATACATACAGAAGAGATGTAAAACTGAAATGTGAGGGATATCTTATATTGTATAACTTGGATGCATTTTTGGTAGGACAAATGGGGGTCAGAAAGGAGTCCACCTCCAGGCAATGGGTCATTGGTTGCCTTTTTCTATTACAGATATGCCTCTGGTGAGAGGTGGTATTACTGTGGTTGTTTCTGCATACACAGTGGCTTTCATTTGTCCTCATGAGCCACAGGAGAGATCCCTAAAAGAGGTGCTCTGGGAGCTAAAAAGAGGCTTATATTCTGAAACTTGTTGTCTTTCCTCAGATCCCGGCTGGCTGACTTCCAAGAACAATGCAAGCCGTCAGGCTCATCCTCTGATGGCTGTTTTCGCCACCACAATCATGCTGCATGCTTGGAGGCTTACATGGGGATGATTGGTATGTACTGGGCCCAGAGACATACGGCAGGGGTTTGATGTAGGTCATGCCTTTGGAGCTGTCCAGCAGGAAACTTGTCAAATGTCATGTCCTTAGGTAAGGGATGTGGTACAGGGAAGGGTAAGAGTTGGTGAACATCTCTGATTGTAGCTTTGGATCATATTATAGCAAACACTCAAAGCCCATCCATATTCACTGTAAAGTTGGAAGAAGAGCTGTATTTTTAGCCATCACCTCTTATACATCCGTGATGTGCCCATGCGAGCATTGTGTTTGAGGAGTGTCCATAAATGGAATAGTCTGTTCCAGGGGTGTGACTCATACAGTCCTCCTTGTTGGACTGCAACTCCCAGCAGCCCAAGCCAGCATTGCCACGGATGAGGAATGCTGAGAATTGCAAGTTCAGCAGTATCTGGAGGGCCACATGATTACCATGCCTGATTTAAACAGATGATGATGATCATGATGATGATGGTGGGGGAGATGTCCAGCATCCTATGGAAGATACTTTGAGAACGCAGCATTGCACTGCCCGGTATCTGCAGTGTTGAGAGAATGAACCTGTTGCTTAAGAGCCTAACAAAAAGCTTTGCAGAGCCAGTGGAGGGATGGGGCATGGATGATGGAGTATGACTCTGTACTGAGTGATGAATACAGAGCTATATGTAGGTCTCTGTTCACTGTGTGCAAAGAAACCTCTTACAGTCAGAATAAATACTATAAATAAGTGTATTTGCTCGGAATTAAGCATGCACATAGAAATTCATTCTGCTTTTATGTCCAGGTTTTGAATCATTCTTGGATGGAATAAGAAAACGAGGACTGAGATCCCATATGTGCAGATCAGTCTGCACATGCAGGTCTTTGTCCTCCCAGTCCCAGCAGCTGAAAAGCACCAGCAGGGCCACCTGTTGCTGTCCAGTATTGTTGGGGAGCTGAGCAGGGTTCAGACCATGGAGGAGCAGCTGGTTTGATTACATTCTGTATGGGAGAGGAGGAAATAAAGGTGCACTCTCAATTGGAGAGTAGCTGTCTCTTTCTTCCCCCAGAAGCTAAAAGCAATCAGGTCTTCACTGTCTGAATCAGCTCCTTTCCCTCTTCCTTCCTCAGCAATATGCAACAGCATCAGGGGTCCCTCGTGGTGCTTGACAGCTACTAGGTGGTGGGAGGTTTTGGGTGGAGTGCAAGGGCAAGAAAATACCCATCTGTGTGTTGTCCAAAATGGGACTATTGCTGGCAAGTCACTAACAGAATGCCAGTCAAGGTATGAATGGAAGAGAAGTGTTTTCATGGTTTTTTTCCCCCCACTCCCTTATATTGAAACCCAACTTGTACTGATAAACTGTTTTTAAAGGTTGTGATTCTTTGAATTCTTTGCCAGATTACAGATACTTTGTTTATGACAAGTATACATAATCTAGTGGTTCTGTCTTTAATCTTCTTGGATTTGGGATTGTACTTGAGCAAACCCTGACTTTGTCATTTGGAACCTGAAATAGGTACTCCCATGACCCCTAATTACATCAACAATTCCACTGCCGACATCACTCTCTGGTGCTCCTGCCAGAACAGTGGCAATCAGAAGGAGGATTGTGATCAAATCCTTGGATCATTTGCTGACAACAGATGTCTGAGTAAGTGAATATGGACATAGGAAACTGCCTTACACTGACTGTCAGACTAGTAGGTCCATCTAGCCCATTACCCTACCCTATCTCATAATATTATTTATTATAACTTTTATTTTTAATGTGTTGTTGTTAATAATAACAAATAGTTAAATATATATCCCACCTTCATTATAATAATTATAATAAATATAAATGGATAGTAAGTATTATAATAATTGCAATAATAATAAATTATTACATTTATATTATACTTTTTAGCTAAAAATAGCATGCAAGCAGCTAGCAATAATAAAATACAGATAAAATACAAAATTAGAATTAAATAAAAACCCATCGAGAACTCAGTTCACCAGATGAAATCTGTTATCACTTGTTACAGGACAAACGAAAGAATGTACTTCTCTGCACATTGCAGAACTTAGAAAAGTTCCTTTTTCGGGCTACCACTTTTAGAATGCAGCAGTGTTCCTGGTTGCTGATGGGTTCTCTGAGTTGTGGTTCAAAAACTGAAGTATTGATCCTCTGGCCACAAGACTTCATATATGCATTAGATATCTAGATATCTGTTCAGGCTCTGTCTTTCCTTCAAGGAGCTCAAGATAGAAGGACATGGAGATGGCTTCTAGATTATGGTTTTTTAAAAAGAATGGAAAATTTTATGAGGATAGATCTGCCAACTTCTTTATAAGCTAAGTGTTTAGAGGAGGTTGGGGAACAAAGATCAGAGGCATCTAACAAACAGAGACATCTTCCATATCTGGAGCTCCTCTTCAACCCAGCCCTGTCTCCAGTTCACACTTCCAGAGGAGAGATTCCTCTGTCCTGCCACTCGGGGTGAAAGAAATGAGAGGGAATCCTGCACCATTTACACATTCCCAGTTGGAGAAACCAGTGGTGTCTGGGAGAGAGGAGAGTTTTGCTGTTATCTGTAATCAGAAGTGTGCTTCATCAGCCACATATCTCCTCTCCCAATAGGGAGAGGCTTGGAACGATGCAAAGCTACCCTAATCTAGGCATTGGCTGCAGGACTATCAGTTACTAGATTAACCTTTACTCCATTTAGAAAGTTTTTACTTGTGTTTTTATATTATTAATCACTACAGAATTGACAGTTTAATTGCGTTAACTACCTGAACAGAATACAACAGTGACCCCTTGATCCTTCTGATTGAGAGAGGAGAAAATTACCTGTGGGCTAGAGCTATGTCCAAGAGCTCCTCTCCTTATCTGTCATTGTCAGTGCATGTCTTATAATATTAAACGTTATTAAGATTTAAATATTTTATGACAGTAGAAGCTTCCAGGGTACATCAAATAAAGAACCAAACTTGTTGATCTAAATATTTAATGTCTCACCTTTTCATTTGTTTGATTTTATTTGGGGAGAAGTTATTGTGCCCATAGAGTTAAGATGTGGTCACTGCTCTTAAGCACCATTCTCTCCTTTGGAAGTGGAGGCGGGAGGAGCTATAGAGAGTCCTGCAAACATTGGCTGCTCCATGTCCCAGGTAGATTCTGCCACCAGGGGAAGAATTGCCCAAGTAAATCTTGGGTTTCAGAACCCAGTAGCAGATTGCACTGGAATACAGTATGAACCTTGTTCAGCAAGAGTAAGTTAACGGTGGATTAATTGTCAAAATTGTCCTGCAGCAAATAGGATGGCTAGATGGAGAAGAGAACAGGTCCACTGTGCCCATCTTTATCAGTTGTGTAGAAGAGGCTATTTTAAAAGGTGCAGCTTGTTAATGTAAGCTACGCCTGCTGAAATTCCATTTGCTTGTTGTTGTTGTTGTGTGTCTCAAGTCTTTCCTGACTTTTCGCGACCCTAAGGTGAGCCTGTCGTCAAGTTTTCTTGACTAGATTTGTTCAGAGGAGGTTCCCTTTGCCTTTCTCTGAGGCCGAGAGTGTGACATGTTCAAGGTCACCTAGTGGATTTCCATGGCTGAATGGGAATTCAAACCCTGGTCTCCAGAGCCATAGCTACACTACTATTAAAGGTAGATGCAGGAGTTGTAATCTCACCATTTCTAGCAATGGAGCATTTCATAGTCTGTAGAAGACTACAGAGCTAAAGCAGAACAGAAAATGTCTGCTTATTTCTGGTCAGAGCCCAGTGAGGAACGTGGAGGCGGTGGGGATATTTTATAGTTTATCCAGTTAAGCACATTTGCAGCTAAAAGGCCAGCACCTCCCCAGAGCAGAAAATTTATCCCCTGGCTGTATATATAGCTTAGATCTCCATATAATCTCTGTGTTTTCTAAATTACAGAAAGTGCAATCCTGTCCCAGATGAGTCTAAACCAGGTGAATACAGATGTTGAGGAGCAGCTGCAGTTCACACCTTCCCTAAACATCCAGGGAGATGGTACCAGCACAGTTTTCACTGCAAAAATGTATTGGGTATGAACTATAGCATAACTGGGACCAGAAACATTCAATATATATATATTGTTGGCCATCCACACCCGTGGGTTTAATGTTCATGGATTTCATTTTTCACAGATTATTTGCCGCCTCCTCTGCTGCAGTCCTATACCATTTTGAATAGGGACTTAACAAGGCTTGCCTGGCATTTTCACTGTCTCTGCAAGCTTTGCAAGACTGTGAGAGACTGCAAACGATGCAAGAATTGTAAGTCCTTATTAAAAATGGCATAGAGCAACAGTGGAGGTGGTAGCAAGCCCCACCAGCCTCCCACTTTGCCTTGTGAAGGAAGCCTGCCACCTTGAAGCCAGAACTGGAAAGCTGACATGCTCCCCGCCGTGGATTAAAGTGTATTGTGTACTGTACATTTGAATCCACCAGTGGGTTGAATCTGCAGATCATACTGTACTTTTCTTGTGTGTTAAATATGGGTGAAAGATGGAATATACAGATTTGTGTTTTTTCCACTAATGTGGAGGTCCTGCTCCCCTAACCCCTGAGAATGTGGATGGATGACTGTATATAAAAGAAATGGTTTATAATCCAGCCATTTGTCATTTAGCCGTTTTCTGATGTGAGTGAAGATTGAATAGAGGGATAGAAAATAAATTTGCTTTTACATAATATCATATTTGTGGTCTGTGAGGCTATTAATGAAAATGCTCATATATCTTCTGGTTTCCCGTCATCAGGAGGCAACCATAGGTATTGTATATCAAACAGCACCCAGTCACTTTTTTTTAATTATAAATGTGCAAATGTGCATGACTGTAAATATGTATGTTTAAAATGTATTCACAAATATGCTGTAGTTGTTGCAAATAATGTGTAAAGGAACACAAGCATTAAGGAAAGAGTGTTCCAAAACAGAAGGAAATTTCATGTAGGAAGAGGTTGAAAAGGCTCATCGTCACCAAGTGTAGAATTTACATAGGACAAGAATCTTGGTGGAATTTTGAGAAACACAGTGAAAATAAAGCTGACAGATTTTCACATCCCCGGCTTCTCAAGGAGACTATCACCTGTGATATGAAGGAGGTCTTTGGATGTCAAAGTAGAAAAAGCTGTGAAGGGGGAGGCACCCTACAGTCAATCATGAATTCAACAGTCTCTCTCTCTCTCTCTTCTTCCCCCCCACATCCCAATATCTCTAGGAATCAGAGCAAAAGAAGATACAGTCAGAGGTTCTTATGGATAACCAACGCCATTTTCCTAATTCTTCAAATTCCAGTGATTGGCTTTCCTCACTCATTTTGACCACAGCACTGCTCCTTCTGTTACTTGGCCCACCTTAATCTAACATAACTGGTGCTGCTTCTTTCATGTATTTTCATGGCAGAGGAAACTAGACTCTTTCATGCCAAAGAGGAAGGACCCATCACTGCAATCCTCTTTTCAGTGGGCAGCCTTTGGCCAGAACTTTGGCACTTTCACTTGCTCTTTGGTGCATCCCAGGCTTGGGGCTGGTTCCAGGGCCGCAGCAAGGAAGAAGAAAAGAAGCAGGCAGGTGGAAGATTTTGAAGACCTGTTTTTCAAAACAGAATCAGAATAATCATGTATCACTTCCTTAGTCCTGGTTTTTGGGACTATGTTGGATACGCGTCCTTTTTTTTTTTTTTAATGTGCAAACAAAACTGTCCTATGATGCCGAATTGTAGCCTCTGTAAGGGCTATAATGCTGAATTGTAGCCTCTGCACCTGGTCCCTTTCTGCCCAAATTGTTTTCATCTTTTACTGTTCATGAAAAATGTAATCTATCCAGGTTAACTTGTGCTGAATAACATCAATCTTACCTTTTCCACTATTGTGTGACCCTTCCAGGCTGTCATAGGAATTGTCAAGCAGGCTTACAGAAAGTTTTTCATCAGAGTTCCCTGAGTTCACCAGACTTTATATGCCCTGAGTCACAGAGCAAAGACATTCTCCATTTTGGACTGATCTGGCATCTCATCCTGTGTCCTGTACAGTCTGTGGTACTAGACCTCTTATCTGTGATCTAATTGTTCTGGATGTAAAGATTTGTGTGGCATTAGCTGCTGTTCTTCTGTGCTACATTCAGTGGTATGTTAATTCTGAAGGTATATGAATAACCATTATACATGATCACAACCTTATTGGCTGGTTTACAATTGACTGCTTTTTGGAAGTGGTAGCAAGCCAGTCTCAGCAACTCCTCTGTGCAGGTATTTGATGGCTGTGGAAGATACAGCCAGTAATGCTGTTCACTTCCCCAGAGAATATGGTGGTGGTTGTCACAAGAGTTGACTGTCATACCTGCAAGGGGACCTGTGGCCATCTCATAGAAGTGGGGGACCTATGGCCCTGCAGATATTACTGGACTATAGCCCTATCAGGCATTACCCACATGATGAGAGCTGTAGATTCTCTGTTCTTCCTGGATCACATAGTAATGCTTTTGTGATAATTATACTTAAATTTTAGTATACTTTGCATTTTTCTCAGCTGAATATTGGTCTCTTCCCACTCATGCTTAGTGAAAGGGTCCTTTAATTGCTCATCAATATAGGCACCCTTATTTCTATATGCATTCACAATAGACTCTGTGTAGGATAGTGTGGTATGATTTGCACAGACCTGCCAACCCTTTCTGCAGTAGTTATTGTGTTTCTCATTATTCCAGATCCTTAACAAAGGTGGTTATGAAAGAACTGGTTTCCAACCTTATACACTTATGATGCCTGTACAAGTAAGCTTGGAAGCTTGTTTTCTTAAAAGCAATTGGCAAGGAACATCAAAAATGTCAATAGTAAAAGCTCATGGAGCTTTTTAACAACTGGGTTTGGCAATATAATATTAACACAAGATAGGGATTGGTCTCAGGCTTATGAAGAGTTCTGTAAATCCAGGCTGTGGAACAGGACTAAAATCCATGTGTGCCGAAGATTTTTTCAGAAGTGGAAATAGTCTGCACCTTTCCCTGGGGTGGGTAAGTCAGCTGGAAAAACAATGTTTTAAGTCCTAATGTTAAACTTCGGATAAGTGCATTGTCAAAGACCATTTCTAAAAAAATCAGAACATGATTTACTATGCTAGTTTGATTGTCTGATCAGGTTTATCTGTATAGCTCTTCTACTGTTATAGCACTTAATATGAATTCATATGAACTCACAACAGATGTACATGTAACAATATAGCAACTAAGATTAATTACCAACATTGAATTCACTAATTCGCACAGGTTAAGAAGAGCTCACTGCAGGATTTTAAGGGCACAGACTAGGCTAGGCCAGGCATAGCACCCATAAGCAGCGTCAGGCCTCAGTAGAGCTTCATCCTCCTCCCCATCCTTAGTTAGGATGAGTTAGTGTTGCCTCATCCTCATTCAAGCCTCTGTTTCATCCCATGACAAATTGCTGTGCTTGAAATCACTAGCTACTTGCACTATTGATAAGAAAAACTGGATAGCATTAGGGAAGCAGGCACAAATCTCACCCCACAATTCACTCCAGTGGCCGCTTGCATTGGCTCTTCACCTGTGACGGTGTGGGTGGTGCAAGACCATGCTAATTGTGCTTGGACTGGACTGGATCATGTCCATCTCCTAGATGTCTGTGCCCAGTACATTCTGCCAGAGTGCACTGCCAGTATTTGTCACTGCGATGTTGAGTCTTTGTTGACCTTTCTGTCTTGTGGAACTATTTCATACTACTACCTGTGTGGTTATAACAGTTATATCTCATCTATATTGAGCACATCAGCAAGTCCCATGTCTCAGTAGAAGGGGAAACTGCAGGGCAATAGAAATCCCTAAAATGTTACTGGTCATCTTCACTGTGTCTCTTGGCAAACAGAGAAAGTGGGAATGTCTAGAGCTGTTGTAATGTAAATTTCAATGTCTTAGAAAAGTGATTCAGCCCATAATATTCAAAATAAAGTTTATCTTACAACTCTGGGAGTCTCTTTCCTTTGCATTCAGCAAGAGATGCATCGAATGTCATGTTCTGCCCTATAATGATGCCGCAATGCAGCCAGCTTTCACAGCCGGTATGAAAATAAAACTAAGCCAGACAGATCTGTCTGTTCTCTCCTGCCAGCCTACATGGTTGGAATTCAGTTGTGTTTATGTCATTAGACACAGGAAATGTTGCCCCTCAGCTACAGTGATGGTCAGGTGAAAGCAACCTCCTCCCCTGCTGCTAAGTCCTCCATGGCCACCCAGACCCTGACAGCACTGACTGGCAGCAGCTGTCAGGTATCAGGCAGAATTCTTTCTTTGTCGTACCTGTAGATGCTGGGAATTGAACCAGGGACTCTTCATGCAAAACACATCCTCTGTCACAGATCTGACCCTGCCAGCTGCACTACTACTTGGAGAGAACTTTGTCATTATTGTCCATATGTCAGTTAACATCAAGGCTGGATCATTGTGAAGCCTTGTACAGTAGTTGGTTTCTGGAGAGCATTTTGGAAGCTCCAGCTGGCTCAGAGCTGAGTGGTCAGATTGCTGACAGACACCCCTGAGCACACTATGCCAGACCTAAAATATCTTCTCTGGATTCTGATTCCTGGTGCAGCTGAAAGTGTGAACTTTAACCTGTAAAGCCATAAATGGTTTGATCCTAGGACACGTGAAGGCCTCTTCCTTATGGGAGCCTGCTTATTCCTTTTGACTAGTGTTGGAAGCCCCACTGCTGTCTTCCGTCTGAGGCATTTAGGTGTTTGCCCAGCAGCAATTATGTTATCTTTCAGGCGCCAGGTTAAAATGGCCTTATTTGTCTGAAGCATTTAATGTGTGATTGCTTATGGCTCCATTATTGCTTTCTTTTGTTGTTCGCTTTTTTTTCTTTTGAAGTATTGATAGATTTTATTGTTAATTAGATTTTATTACTTTGTAAGCTGAAAAGAAGAACAGAAAGGCTTTAAATTGAATACATAGCTCAATAAACAAGAATTGTACAAGTATGGGTAACAATTGAGTTACAATAAAAGGAAAGGGGAAAAAGTTTCCCAGGAACCTCCTTAGCAGTTACTCTGTGTTCTTTCCCATCTTGTAACTCTGGAGCAATGGTAGTGACCCCAACCAATTTCCATGGATACATTAGCCTTAATCCTACATCAGTTGCTCGATAACAGTACAAATATAATGGGATATGAGAGGCAAGTCTTACTGAGGGAAATGAGGTAGAGGGGAAACACTGTTTGGTGTTTCCCTAATGCCTAGTGATTTTCATAAGTCCTACAGAAACGGGTGGGATGATGGAGAAGTAGCTAGAGCAAATCACATGTAGCTTCTTGATGTGCGTAGAGAATTAGGTTTATGTTGCAAGATGACAGAAGTACCTTTGGTCACTTAGTCATATTTTACCAAGTGTGCCAGGCAGAGAGTGATTGTGGTTGGGTGCAAATTATTCTTGGTGGGCACTCTTCAACAGGTACCCACTGAATTCACAGGAAAAGGACACACACCTATTGCAACAATGCTGACCAGATTATTGTGGATGTATAACCTTTCCCAGGATTCAAGTTGAAACACAACAAAACCAATTTGGCCTGAAGGGGACCTTTTGAGTATTAAACATATCTCTCCAGTAATAAACGTATCTAGTAGGATCCAGTGGCACCTCAGCTGTACCACTTCCATGCCACTGAAAAGTCATTGTCTATTCTGAAGCTGCCCTTCACACATCTCTTTTGAGCAAGTACCTAGTATGTATAACATATGTTCGTTTCAGTGGAAGAAGATATATAATATGTACATTTAAAAAACCAATTGTTATTTCTAAATTACTTGAAGATGTTATACAAACGGTACTTGACTCTGGCAAAGTTAAATAAAATGTACAAAATGCATCACGATAAGTGCTGGAAATGTCAAGATAAAATCGGGACATTCCATCACATGTGGTGGAGTTAACCAAAAATTAAAATATTCTGGGAACAGATACAAGATACAATAATGGAAATTTTCGAAATACAGATCCCATTGACATGAGAGTTATTCTTACTAAACATGACTCAAAATTTAGAACTGATGATCTTAAGAAAATAATGGAGAATATCTGATTACGGGTGCCAAATTACTCCTGGCCAGATTATAGAAAGACAGATTCCTACACTTGAATAATAGATAATAAAAATTCTTGAAATGAAAGAAAAAGATTTCCTTATTTGTAAGATAAAAGGGAAATTGGACAAAATAATGAATGAATGGCTTCCAGTGATGGATTTCCTCAGACATATATGGGGTAAGCTAATCACAGATTAGAAATTTATCAGTCTAAGACGTGATAGAATCTGAAGTTATACAACTTTTTAAAGAAAGCTATTTGAGTATATATGCACATATAAATCTATAGTATTTATAGGTGGAGCACAAAGAGGAGAAAATAAGACAAAATTTAAATGAAAGAAGATAATTAATGAAAAGAAAGTGTATGATACAGATAGAGGAATGGTCTCCAAGGAAGGGTAAGAAGCAAGTAGAAACATAATTTATGTTCTGTTTTAATTTACTGTAATTTTACTTAGAAACATCAATGGATGTGAATGTTATGAGTTTAAAAGAAGATTGTAATAAGGAAAATTGAATATGATGTTATGGAAGAATCACTTGTGGGGGTTTTTTTATTTGTAATAAAAATTAAATTAAAAAAACCAATTGTTATTTCTAAAACTTTCCAGACAGGTATTTTTGTTGATTAATAAGTTGGATAATTACTATAAGATGCCTAGAGAAAGTATCACTCTAAAAGTTAGAATATAAATGCATATATACGTATATAGATATAGTTAGGTGGGCTCTGTTATAATCTAGGCCATTTCCGCATGGGGCAAGGGAATCTCCCCGTGCCGCTACTTACTGGATCTTCTGGTGGTCTGGTCCGGTCTGGTCTGGGGTAAGGAGGAGCAGTGCATGATCGTCGCTCTGCACTGCTCCGGCGTCCAAAATGGTAGCTTCTGGTTGGTCATGGGTCTCGACCAACTGGTGAAGCTCGCCAGCCTAAAGCCCGCCCTTGGCAGATCACAGGTTCACATTGGTGCGAGCCTGCGAATCTGCACAAGGGAGCAGACTCGCTGTGGCACGCTCCGTGCTTTTGAAAGACTGGAAAAACCATGTCTTTCAAAAGCACACTGGAGGACCACTTGGGGTCGTTCCGGAGTGGACTGAGGTGTGGATCTATGGTAAGTAGTCCAAATCCAGTCCACTCCAAGGTGCAGACGTCCTCCGTGGAGGACACACTGCACCATTTTAAATACTCTGTGTGGAAATGGCCTTAGTGCAAACATACTTGCAAAAACATGTTTTATGATACACGTGCTCTCATCACCGAGGCAATTCTAGTTGCACTTCGCACATGTAGTGACACATGCTGTTTTATTAATCACATAATGTGTATAAAAGCCATCAGTGTCTGGGACTATTCTGAAGGTCAGAAGGAAAAGCTTACTTTCAAACAGGTTAGTTAATGAAAGCTAGGTCCGTCAGTAACAACCAGCATGTAAAATATCTCTTAATTTTCCAAAATACATTCCGGAAGTTTTGAATAAACAGATTATTCTATAATTGTTCTGTTATTTAATGCTTCTTTAAAATTAGCCCTTATTGATGACTATCAGGGATAGTTCTCTGAGCTCTGTAGATACATTGTTGATCTATAAGTAATTATGAAGTGATGTGCTGACTCACTCTTCTGATATGGAATGTGGAAGTTCTCAATGATTTAAACATAGAGTATGCTCATTCATACTACAATAGTTTTTCTACAGTGCAGTCCTACATATGTCTACTCAGAGGAAGTATGCGCCACAGAGTTCAATGGAATTTATTCTATAACTTCTATAACTATAAAGGTATAACTGTTGTCTTAAAGTAGTAAAGTTGCTGTTTGCTCCACTCATTACCCACAGTTAGTTTTATGCTTGTTATGTTAAATAATTTGTCTTAAAGGATCCAGCTCAATGACCTACTTAGCATGTCCCCTGCCTCAGGCGCTCTCCCAAGTTTTGAATGATGTCTGTAATAGCATGGAATTTTCCTTATCTATATATCTTGCATTTAACATTTTTTTATTTGGGCACTGGAAGATAAACATGGGCTTAATTTGCAAGTTTGAGGAATGTCGTTGCATGTCTTCAATTCATTTCTGAATTATAACAACCCTAAAGAGAATCTATCACAGGGTTTTTGTGGGCAGAATGTTTTTGGAGGCGAGTTGGCCTTGCCTTCTTCTGAGACTGAGAGAGTGTGACTTCCCCAAGGTTATCCAGTGGGTTTCCATTGCCAAGTGGGGATTCAAATCCTGGTCTCTGCGTGTTATAGTCCAATACTAAAACCACTACACCTTGCTGATTCTCCAGTGCACGGGGTCAAGAGAGGCTACTCTGAGCACAAAGAAAGAGTCTCTCATCCTTGAAGCATGTATCTCTGAGTAAATTCTATTGTGCCGGGTGATCCCGTTATTGAAAGGGAATATATGCTTTTAATGTCTAGTTTAATGCTTTGAGAGTATAAAGCCGGCCTTCACAGAGAAGGACTGAAAGTTGTCCAATACTAAATGAGGTCTGCCCTCCCTCCCTGTCCCCTCATAGGTGTGTGTATCTTAATTGTGTCCTGAAAATGAGGCTTTTATGTTAGGATAGCTTTTCAGAGATAAGGAGGAAATATTGAAAAGGGAGCTGATTCTGTATTCACAATGTCTTATGCATGCTTTTATTAAACTCTTGCTGCTGGTATGATAGCCTGGTTATATAGCCTGTGTCTGTGTGACCTTACGGAGCCATCAAAGAGGTTAGTCTGAAGTGTACGCTTGGGCTCCTGAGGTTCAGTCAAGGTAATATACAGTTACTGTTGTCCTGCATTTTGTTTCCTGTGAAATGGCCTCTATGGTAAACAGCAGCAGCAGCAGCAACTAATTACATCTGTCTCTGGGATACTGTGGTTGAACTTTTGCTCTGTTAAAGGAAAGATAGTTGAGTGAAAGGCAGTTTGTCTTTAATGGAGGTGTTCATTCAAGTTCAGAATGGCCCCCTCCCTGTTTGGGTCTTTCTTTTTTGCACAGCTGGGGGTCAAGAGAGGTTACTCTGAGCACAAGCAAGCAGCCCCTCATCCTTTCCATTTGCAGCTGATCACTTCCATTATCCACAGACCAGGAGGAGATGATCAGTAATTGTTAAGTGCTTGAATCAGACTAATAGCTGGCTGCTAATTTGCCCTGTAATGCGAGTCTGAATTCCTGGTAAACAAACTGGCTGCTTTTCCACACACAGGGATGGTTGCCAAGAACCTAATATTAGAGTGCTGGAGTGAAGGCTTTTAGAGCAATTCCATCCACTCAAAAGATGTTTAATGACATTAAATTGTGTACTAAATAATTAGAAGATGAAGGCTCACTTGGAACCAATGAGTTATTGTCTGATTAAGGTAAGAAAAGGGCTCTGCCCTACTTTTAAACAATTGTACTAAAATGGTGTACCTGATAAATGATAAAGATAACTAGGCCTTTACCTATGGGCAGAAGGATTGGCACAAGCTGAAGCTATCCATCAAATCTGCTGGATGAGTCCTGGCTTCAGCCTTCTTCCAAACTCTTTTTTTTAAAGTATACCATTAGTAAAGGGGATATAATAAAGCTGGTTGAGGATCTAAATTTAAAAATAAATACATGTTGCCAGGAATTTATGGCTTTGGATGGGAAAGTGAATAGGAAAAAAAATCAGCGCTCATCCACAAGCAGGATACAGGCAAGCCAAGGCCGTACACAGCTGAAGTGCTATGAGATGCTCTATTGATTATGTGACTGAATCAAAGTTAATCAGTGGTAAGTTAACCGTCAGCATAGTGATATGCCAGCTACATCATATCAATATAAACAGATTTCCAGAAAAAAATGCAGCCTGGGTTTAGATATTGCAGAACAGGCTGCATTTGTTTACTAGTGATTTATTTTTTTTAATATCATTTTATTAAAGTTTCACAATTAAAACAACCATTTATTATTGCTATTTCACACGAATTATTTCTTGAATCTTCCAAACTGATCTAGATTTCATTTCCAAAATCTCTTAACATTGTTATATCATTGTACTGCATTTTTCAGCTATTTTACATGTTGGTACATAGCGTTTCCATTTCCATATTCCTGCTTCAGGATATCTGCCGTAATCATCACAATGAAATTTTTCCACATATTACCATGAATTATAGACTTCTATCAAAGGTCACCCAGCAATCACCTACAATTTGCCATTCTTTCTGAATTTCATCATCTGATTTCCCTTTCAATCTTTGAGAGACTATGTCAGCGTTTTTATTTTCAGTAAAGGTTCCCCACCATTGTTCTATTGTAGGTATTTGCTGTGTTTTCCATACCTTAGCGTATTCAATACGTGCAGTTGTTATCATATATAATAATATTCTCCAATATTTCTTTATATTCGTACCGTCTACTAAATCTGTCATATTTAACAAATACAATTCAGGAATCATAGAAAAGTGTAGCTTCATTATTTCACAAATCCTGTTATGTATCTCAGTCCAATATTTCTTGACCTTTGGGCATGACCACCACATATGATATATTGTACCCACCTCTTTTAAACATTTCCAACAAAGCCAAGTACCTGAATTGTAAATCTTTTATAATTTATCTGGTGTCAAATACCATCCATAAAACATTTTATAATAGTTCTCTTTTAAATTCTGGGAAACTGTAAATTTGTTTGTCTTTTTCTAACTCTGCCCCCAAGAGTCCAGTTGAACTGTATGACCAATATTCTGTGCCCACAAGATCATTACTACTTTAACAGTTTCTTCATACTTCTCCTGCAGTATTTCCTGAGTGATCTGGGCTAGTAAATGAGGAGGGTTTTCAAAAAGTCGTTTTATCACTCCAACTTTCTCCTTTATTTCAATTCCATATGTCTTTAAATCCATCTGAAACCTTTCAGTTAACTGCCTGTAAGGAAACCAATTTAGAACTGTTCCTTCTTGCTCCAACTTGTCTCTTGATTTAAACTGAATACTATTCGATTTTGTCCTCTTAATTATGTCCTCATATCGAAGCCATTTATCAGATTCAGTCCGTCTACCAAAGAAAGCTTCTTGAGGGGAGACCCAGGTGGGCAGCTGCCTAATGTTTCTAGATTTGTAATCTTCCCAAACTTTCAAAAGCAATTTCCTGATGTAATGATTTGTGAAATCTTTATCTATTTTTGCTTTATCATAGAACATATAGGCATGCCAGCCCATCCTCAAATCTGCTCCCTCCAATGTCAGCATTCTGACATCTTGTAGATCTATCCAGTCTTTTATCCATATAAAAGCTGCGGCCTTGTAACAAACCTGAAAATCGGGTAAACCCATACCACCTCGATTTTTCTGATCTGTTAAAGTGTTCCATTTAATCCTGGGTTTTTTCCCTTGCCATATAAACTTGGATATTTCTCTCTTCCATTGTAGAAAAGGTTTCTTATTCAAAATTACAGGAAGATTTTGGAACAGAAAGTTCATCTTTGGTAGAACATTCATCTTGATTACTGCAATTCTCCCCAACATTGATAAGTGTAACTTAGACCAGCTTTCCAAATCTTTAATTATCTCCTTCCATTTTTTTTCGTAATTATTTGAATATAGCTCATTATTTCTTCTGGCTATCCAAATTCCCAAATATTTAACTTTTTGTCCTCTCTTGAATCCCGTTTTTTGTATTATTTCCGTCTCCTCTCTCTCTCAAATTTTTGGTTAAGAAATTTATTTTTTCCACATTTATCTTAAATCCGGAGAACTCTCCATACTCTTGAATTATTTTAATCAATTTTCCAATGCCTCTACATGGGTCTTCCAGAAAAACCACCAAATCATCTGCGAAGGCTTTCAATTTGTATTGGTGTTTCTTAATTTGAACTCCTTTAATGTCATTGTCTT
The DNA here is from genome assembly GCA_948474755.1 of Ctenosaura bakeri. Classification (NCBI taxonomy): domain Eukaryota; kingdom Metazoa; phylum Chordata; class Lepidosauria; order Squamata; family Iguanidae; genus Ctenosaura; species Ctenosaura bakeri. The sequence goes on along the minus strand of CAOLHI010002360.1, from coordinate 1,626 downwards.
CTCTTTACTAGTGATTTATTTAAATCCACCATTCTGAGCCTTAACTAGTGATCTACCGTACCTGCTTTATCTCTTTCATAGTAAATCAATTTAGTAAGTAAAGTACTGATTCATATGCTCTTGCACTGCTTTAACAAAGGGCATGGATTTTGAAACTGCAGCAAGACACTTTCTGGCTGAGGTCAGCCAGAATGTTGCTAATTCCAAATCTTATAACTTGATCTCCTTAAAGTAATCACAGAACACATTGCCTGGATTATAAGGAATCTCATATCTGGTCTTCTTTTATTTGCTCCAAAATCTCTTTAATTGTAATAACTGGACATTGCAAATATGTATGTGTGTATATGTGTGTGCATGTATCTCTCTCTCTGTGTGTGTGTGTGTGTAGCTTGTTCCAAGTTCCTGACATATCCAACAATCTTCAGAATCCAAATAATACATCTGTTCAGACTTTAATGGGATGAGATATCACCAGCAGAGCAATTTACAGTAATTTTCTTTCACTGTCATGCTTAAGCACAGTCTTCCAATGCCAATGTTCTTCCCTTTCATTTTAAAGCTCACCAGGAGGCCTTGAACAAGTTACTGTCCTAGCCTCAGCTATCCACACTATTATTATGAGGATGAATATAACAGAAGACTTGCAAACTTTTTTTACACTTAAAACTTTCTCCTTTACTTTCATTGAAAATAAACAATTTTATCCCCTTCAGCAATAAGAGTATGTTCTTGGTTCCCACTGATAATGAAGAAGAGGACTTCCATAAAATGTTCTAGAGTAGCGGTGGGTTTTGAAGTGCCCTTGGCACACTTCGTGTACTCTTTTCTCTCCTGGACAGAGTTATGAAAAAGACAATGTTGCAGCTTTAAAGTTTATTTCACTGTGAATGGGGGTGGGGATGGAACGAATTGATTAATCCTGTAATGTCAATTAAATACAATTTATTTACCGTAAGATATATGTATTTATATCCTACCCTCCAAGTAGAAAAAAGTCTTAATGTGGCTTCCAATGTAGATGGAAATCTCACAATAAAAGCACAGTATGTCTAGTCCCTGGAGCAGTTTTGCTATTATTGGGTTTCTTTTTAAATGGTAGCTTTAAAAAGATATTTAAAACATATTTAAAGATCATTCATCTAAATCTTCACATACATGCCTCACCTGCAAACAATTTAACTCCTGGACAATATTTAATAAATTGTATTGTTGTTGTTGCATGTGCTCAAGTTGTCTTTGACTTATAGTGACTTTATCACAAGCTTTCCTTGGCTGGATTTGTTCAGAGGGGATTTGCGTTTGCCCTTCTCTGAGGGGGAGAGAGCACAACTTGCCCAAGCTCACCCAGTGTATTTCCATTTCCAAGCAGGGATTTGAACCCTCGTCTTCAAAGTCCTAGTCCAACACCCAAACCACTATATCACACTGGCTTTATTTAATAAATAAACAAATGCATTTAAGGAGGAATCCTGTGATCCATAGAAGGCTGTCCTAAGGACCACAGAATACTGTGGGCTCCTTTTCTGGAGAGACAAAGATTACGGCACAACACTATTATAGTGCTAGTATTCCACTTCCAACATCCTGTGGAATCCTGGGGTTTCCAGTTTAGGGAGGGGCATT